>MU716076.1:269635-310464 GCA_026770625.1 Nicotiana glauca
GGGGAGGGGGGGGCTACCGGAATCACACATCCGTAGTCCTGTAAATACCCAACAACAACAAAAGAAATGCTCAAAAAATATCAAACTTCATATTAAGGCAAACAAATAGTCTAGCCTAGCATGCTGCACATAATTCATGTAAAGCAGTTAAACAAATAAGGCAATTTAATCACTTAGGCATGCTTTTACTAAACTAACACAGGCTTAAATAGTACAAGCAATAAACAGGAAAGTAAACATACTAGTAGTACTTAATGAAAATAGGACTACCAACAAGTAGCACAAGCACGCACTCGTCACCTTACGTACAAAGCATTTGAATTATCAAATATACCAAATCCTAAGGGAAAAGTCCCCCACACAAGGTTAGGCAAGCCACTTACCTCGAACACACTCAAGTCAGCGCGAAACCACACTCTTGCCACGAGTATTCGGCTCCAAATGGCCCAAATCTATTCAATTCAGTTGCATATTGTAAATAATACTTCAAGTAACTGATTCTACAATTAAATTCTAAGCTAATATGCGAATTTAGGTAAAATATCCAAACCGCCCCTCAGGCCCACGTCTCGAAAAGTAAAATTTATATTTTCAAAATCCTCATACTCTCACGAGTTCATGCATAACAAAAAATCCAAATCTAAGGTCAAATTCCTGATCAAAAGTCGAATTCTAGTTCTAAGAAATTTCTTCCAACTTTTCCCCAATTTTCATTCCCAATCTGGATTTAAATGATGAAATTAACTATAGATTGATGGAATATATCTAGAAAGGGTTAAAGAATCGTTACCCAATGATCTCCTCTTCAATTTCCTCTCAAAAGCGCCTTTTCCCGAGCTCCAAATCGAATTTCTAACTTTTGAAACTAAACCCTCAAATTTCATATTTCTGCCCAGCTATTTCCGCATCTATGGTCCCGCTTCTACAAAACAAATGTCGCATCTGCGACTTTCCATTTAAGGTTAGCTTCCGCATATGTGACTCCCAATCCGCAGATGCGGTATTACCATGGCTTCTGTGGTTCCTGAAGAACTCCCCAAATTTCACTTCTGCGGCCACTGAGCCGCTTCTGCGACGGAGCTTACGGATCCATTGGATTTCTATTCCGAGGTTGTCTTCATATTGTTCCAACTACAGTAAATTTTCTAATACTTAAGCTCTCATTTAGGGACTAAGTGTCCCAAAACTCTCCCAAACTCAAAACCAAACATCCCGGGAAATCAAAATAGCAAAAATAAACTCAGGGGAAGCAGTTAATAGGGGATCGGGACGTTAATTCTTAAGACGATCGGCCGGGTCATCACTGGTATAGAGGAATTGGAGGAGGATCTGGAAGATGATCCATAAGAAGAGGAGGATATGAGAAACGACTCGGGGGATAGTTATTAGAGTTTGGTGATGTCCCCTCTTTCACACTTTTTACCCTTATCCCTAGTTTTTTTCTTTTGCTTTCCAAAATGGCAAGTTGTCCAAGCCCATGCAGTTCTATGAAATAGTGATATAATCCTCGTTCCCACTTGTAACAGTCCAAATTATCAATGAAAATAAATTTTTTTGGATCTAAATATGTCAAGTCTAAAAGTTTGTCAAATCTCTGTGAATTAGGCCTACCTTCGGCACTGAAGGCCCCCGCGAATTCTAGGATTTGCTCTATGTGATTTGCTACGTGTATAAAATGAAGAAACTGAATCTTGTTCCTTTTTCTTTTTTTTCTTATTATATTATTATTATTCTCGAAAAGAAAACAAAGTTGGTTAGTTTCGACCAAAACTGGCGAAACCACCTCCTTAGCGTAGCTACTCATAATCTCTACGCGGTTTCTCTCTACTTACATGTGGGACAAACGTCTCCGAGAATATAACCGAGAACTCATGCCATGGAAGTGGCACTACTCTAATTGACCTACTCATCTCATAAGCCTACCACCATCTGTATGATGACTTTGTCAGCTAAAAAGTAGTAAATGAAACTCCACTGATTTCTGAAATAGCCATAGTGCAAAGAATCCACTAAGACCTATCTAGAAAATCTTAAGCATCCTTCGACTCAACTCTGTCAAACTCTAGATACTTAAATTCCCAAACCTCCCCAACCTTTCCTACCCCTCATCACTCATAGGTGGAACAACCTCAGTCTAAGAAGCAGTAATCGGATGAACTGGTAACACCTTTAGTGTTTTATGATCTTGAGCTAGCTCTTCTGGAGAATGGGCAGGGGGGAGTGTGGTCACCTCCCCTTGCTAGTGAGGTAGCTGATGCAACTGGAATCATAACCTCCTAAGCCGGGCTCGTTCACACAGTCACAATCTGCGCTAAGGCCTCCTAAAGGCCAGGAATAATGATACGCATTGCTAGTGCCTAAGATGACCCCACCGGCTCAACAATATTTGGTACCTGCTCCTCAACTAGGGAAACTAGTAGTTCCACAAGTTCTGCTCTAGTTGTAGTACGAGCCTCACCTCATCCTCTACCGTGGCCCTAACCCCTCACAACCCTAACATGTGGTACTAGTGGTTGTCCACATGATCCGGCTGCATGTATCCTCACCATCTGTGAGAGAATGGAAGAGTCAAGGTTCAAGCTTTGGAAATAACAAATTCGCACGACAAGAGTGCAAAGAAAGATAAGTTTCCTAATAGTTCGGTAGCCTCTCGAAGATAAGTACATACGTCTCTGTATCGATCCATAAGACTATACTAAACTTGCTCATGACTTGTGAGATCTAAGAACCCTAGTGCTCTGATACCAACTTATAATGACCCAACTCTCACCGGAGCTGCGAAGGCACCCAAAACTACTTATTAGGAGAGCCAACAGTCACATGGGAACAACAAATTTGATAAAACAAGGTTTATTAAACTCAGTAGCGTAAATATCATGAAATAGTTGAGAAAGTAATAACAATACTGCTACAAACATCCCAAAGATCTGGTGTCAACGAGCACATGAGCACTACTGAGTATCAAAATACAAGCGCAAATTCTCAATACAATTATCTAAATAGTAGATAAATAATAATAGAAATAATAAAAGAGAGCTTCAAGGTTCGCAGAGTGTATAGAAGCTACCTTGTAGTTGATGGTAGTCTATAATCTTGTGTTTTAGTCTCTTATTGCACCCTAATTAATTGCATTTTACTTGTGCTTGAACTTTAACCGCTAGTGTTATGTACTTATTGTGTGTTTTATGCCTTATAAGAGTGATTCTGAGTGATGTAGCTGTTATAGAGCTAATTCAAGCTATTTGGAGCTTTGAAGTCTAAGTAAAAGCCCAAAGGATTAAGCCGGAATTGCGTTTGGGGTCGGGAACCACGTCTGAACTTCAAAAATCAAGCAAAAAGCCAAGCTCCGAGGAATTTATGCAGCCACGGCGCAGGGGTTGGCGTGGATGTACATTTTTGCTACCTTGTAAATTTACAAGGTCCCTAATAAACCCCACTAACACCTTGTGTGGCACGTCACCCCATGCATGCGCATCTATGCAAATTTTATAGAGCCAATGTCTTATTTCGGCTAGAAGAAGGTGATTTCGCCTAGGCCCGATCCTACTTGGTATAAATACATGGAAAAATATTATTTTCTTGACTTTTGATACATATTTGACCTAAGGAGGCTAAGGAAGAGTTGGAGGAGCAAAAGCACAAGGATTTCATCATTTCTTGTTCACTCAAGACCCGAGTATGGATTGAATTTATGTTTTCCAATTTTTTAATTATTTTTTTGACGAAGTACTCCGTGTCTATGGAGTAGTTTCCTACAGGTTTTGATGGTTTTGTTGCATTAATATTTATTTGTGGATTATAACTCTAGTTTTATGTATCGAAGTATTTTTGGATGATTTAATATTTATATTCACTTGTTCAAGTAATCGAGAGAGGCATAACTTGTGATATCCTTGCATTAGATTGTTGGTTGAGTTAATTAATTCTTCTTAGTAATCGGGAGAGGCTAGTTGAGTTAGCAATTATAACAAGTTAGAAGGATAAATGAGAGAGGCTCTCCTAAAGACCAATCCACTACGAATTCTTGCATATCTTCACAGAGCTTAAATTGGTTCATCTCGTGAGGTTGAGACTTAACCGAGAGAGGAATTTCTACTAAACAGTTGAACTAATAATTAAGTGAATTTGAGAAACTCACTTGAACATTAGACGTGAATTATCTAAAGTTAGATCCCAAACAATTATCTTGCACTATCCTATCAAAACCCTACCTTCTCCCATTGATACCCTTCTTTCTTTAATTTTCATTAGCTAATTAGCCCTAGATTGTTAGTTAATTTTAGTGTGATCATATAAATCTCAATTGTTGATCATCTTAGATAGAAATTTAGCTACAAACTATGATAATACTGCTTAACTCAAATCCCCGTTGATACAATATTTTACTATACAATATTTGATTAGCGAGTAGAATTTAAGTGGTGTTCTGCGCTCGTCAAATTTTGGCATCGTTGCCCAGGATTGGCAATCAATAGTGTTCAAAATAATTTGTAGTACTAATTCGGGAAATTTTCTTTTATTTTAATTTTCTCTTTTTACGTTGGTGTTCTTTAACTGTGCGCAGGTTACATGTAAGAGTGGTGCATGACTCGAGCTTCTGGGAAACAAGTGCTACCTTACGAACCAGAGATAGAAAAACAACTGTGACATCTGAGGAAGGAACGAAATCTCACCGAGACGTTAGAGAAGGTCGGGCAATCCTCAACCAAAAGAAGTATGGGTGGAGACGCTGCTGAGATTGTAAATTTGTGTTACACCCCGTACATTTGATATGGTATTTTGAGTGGAATATTTTTTGCAAAAATGTTTAGAAAAAAATAATATTATATAGTTATTAATATTACTATTTTTAATTATACACAAAATCTGAGAAATTTTATGAGATTTTCTTTATTATAAAGATAAAAATTATTTTTGTACAAGAAAAGAAGGTTATGTCTTTACCATTTTAAAAATTAAGTGTACGAAATTTTTTTCTCTTTATATGAGATTAGGAAAATTATAAGTTGAGAAAATATATGTATTTTTACATGGATATTTTAATAAAATAATGGTATATATATTTATTTTATGTGGTACCACATGATCATGATAGTAAAATGTATAAAGTTTATGAAAAATCAGTAGTATTTAAACTAAATTGAGATAATTCTTAATTATACGAGTAATTGATTAATTACCGAGTAACGGGACACTACTTAATTATCTAATAAATACCACCCTCCAAAACGTGGCAGCCAGCCACTTTCCAAACAATGACTCTTAGTCATTTTTGGATTAGGTGGCATCAATTGGATAATTAAATATACAACACTTCATGTCTTGGAAACATGAGCAACATTACTTAATTTTCAAAATAATTATTTCTAATGGATACAGAACCATGCAATTATCATAAATCTAGGATAGATAAGTTGTTAGGATACTAAAGCGAAAGCAATAATATCATTAAATATTTTGTTCTTCACTTTCTTACATTAATATATGCTAGTTTTGAATCTAAAAGTTCTAATCTACAAAAAAAAAATTATTTTACGATCCGTCAATACCTCTGGTCATGCACGATCATTTGGAAATGGTTTTGGTGAGTCTAAAAAGAGTTCAATTTTAGCTTATTCTTTTATAGTTGTTTACATTTCTTACTTACCTTTTTCTTCTTCTTTGTTTCAATTTATATCAAGATGGTTGTTTAAATCCTAATTCAGATTCATATAAGTTATTTTCAAGTTGTGCAGCATAATGTTAAATTATGAGAGTTTAAAAATGCTAACAAAGTTGCTGTATATGGCTTATGAAAATAAGTTCAAATTTTTGTTTGCTTATTTCTTCATGATATGATATTCTCTGTGGTTGGAGACAGCGGCAATAGCAGGGGTTATCAATTTCCAGTGCATGCTGATACCAAATCTTTGGAGTTTATTTTTTTGAAAAGAAGTCAGCATGAATAAAACCAATATAGTTTTTTTTCTTGGAACCGCTAAGCAAACGCTTAGTTTTAGTTTTCTGATGTGTGAGGATGAAATATGAAAATGTTTTGTGTTTTTTCCTAATCTACATATGTTGAGGCTAATTCTTCATTCTTTTTTGTATGATCCTAGTAACGATACGTGAATATAATGCTATTTCATAAGTGGTTCTACTCTTAGAATTTAAGGATATCTACATTATTCATTCCTATAAAGTGATTTTCAAGCATGTCTAAGTATGTTCTTGATTCTCCATCTGTCCTACTACCATATTATTTATTAGTGGGTCTCATAATATTCCAAGATTTCATATTGTCTTACTTCATTATGCATTGCACTCATTTATATATATGCATTTACCCACAACTCAGACGGCGTTAGATACGCGTATATATGTATATGGGATATGGGGAAAGAATACAGTGTGATATGCACACCACCACCTAATCAGCTGGTATATGTTGATGATTTTGCCCAAAGTCGCTGAGATAATATGATGGGATGCCCTCAGAGGCTTTATGATGTTATGTACGAAAAGAAATATGTATTACATGATATTTATACGCATACGCATGATATTATAAATATTTCATGATTTATAGAAATATCCAGACTTACAGGTTGAGCCATTTACTCCATGTTTCTTCCATGTTACATGTCTTACATACTCAGTACATTATTCGTACTAACGTTCTTTTGTTGGGGACGCTGAATTCATGCCTGCAAATATAGATAATCAGTTTGACGAACCCTCATAGTAGACGAGGTCAGCATTCAGCGAAGGATCGGCAAAACTCCACCTCATGGTGAGTGCATCCAAGTCTATAGTCAGTGTTAGAATTTTGCTAAATATTACTATTTTTAATTATATACAAAATATGAGAAATTTTATGAGATTTTCTTTATTATAAAGATAGAAATTATTTTTTCATAAGAAAATAAGGTTATCTCTTTACCATTTTAAGACTTAAGCGTAAGAAATTTTTTACTCTTTATATAAGATTAGAAAAATTATAAGTTGAGAAAAAATATATTTTTTTACATGGATATTTTAATAAAATAAGAGTGTATGTATTTATTTTATATGGTACCATACGAACATGATAGTAAAATATATAAAGTGTATTAAAAGTGAATAATATTTAAATAAATTGAGATAATTTTTAATTATGCAGGTAATTTATTAATTACCGAGCAACAAGACGCTATTTAATTATATAATAAGTAGATAAAGATTACCACCCTCTAAAACGTGGTAGCCAGCCACTTTCGAAACAATGACTATTAGTCATTTTGGGATTAGGTGGCATCAATTGGATAATTAAATATACAACACCTAATGTCTTGGAAACATGAGCAACATTACTTTATTTTCAAAATAATTATTTCTAATGGATACAGAACCTTGCAATTATCATAATCTAGGATAGATTTGTTAAGATACTAAAGCGAAAGCAACAATATCATTAAATATTTTGTTCTTCACTTTCTTACAATATATGCTAGTTTTGAATCTAAAAGTTCTAATCTACAAATTTTTTTCTTTTACACGTCAGTTTTTACGACCCGTCAGTACCTCTGGTCAAGCATGATCATTTGGAAATGGTTTTGGTGAGTCTAAAAAGAGTTCAATTTTAGATTTTTTTTTTTTTATAGTTGTTTAAATTTCTTACTTACCTTTTTCTTCCTCTTAGTTTCAATTTATATAAAGATGGTTGTTTAAATCCTAATTCAGATTCATATAAGTTATTTTCAAGTTGTGTAGTATAATGTTAAATTATGAGAGTTTAAAAATGCTAACAAGGTGTATATGGCTTACGAAAATAAGTTCAAATTTTTGTTTGCTTATTTCTTCTTGATATGATATTCCCCTGTGGTCGGAGACAGCGGCAATAGCAGGGGTTATAAATTTCCAGTGTATATGTTGATACCAAATCTTTGAAGATTATTTTTCTGAAAAGAAGTCAGCATAAAAATATTTAATGCAGTTTTTTTTCTTGGAACCGCTAAGCAAACGCTTGGTTTTAGTTCTCTAATGTGTGAGGATGAAACATGAAAATGTTTTGTCACAGCTACGGATTTTCTCCTAATCCAGGTATGTTGAGGCTAATCCTTGCTTCTTTTTGGCATGACCCCCAGTAACGATACGTAAATGTAATGTTATTTCATAAGTGGTTCTACTCTTAGAAGTTAAGGATATCTACATTATTCATTCCTATAAAGTGATATTCAAGCATGTCTAAGTATATTTTTGATTCCTCATCTGTCCTATTACCATATTGTCTATTTATAGGTCTCATAACATTCCAAGAGATCATATTGTCTTACTTCATTATGCATTGCACTCATTTATATATGTGCATTTACCTGTGACTCAGACATTGTTATATACGCGTATATATGTATATGGGATATTGGAAAAGGATACGGCATGATACACGCACCACCACCTAATCAGCTGGTATACATTGATGATTTTGTCCACATCGGCTGAGATGATATGATGGGATTCCCTCAGAGGCTTTATGATGTCATGTACGTACTGACCCATGAATTACATGACATTTATACTCATATGAATGATATTATAAATATTTCATGATTTACCAAACTATCCAGACTTACTTGTTGAGTCATTTACTCCATATTTCTTCCATCTTATATGTATTACATACTCTGTACATTATTCGTACTGACGTCCTTTTGTTGGGGACACTGCATTCATGCCTGCAGGTATAGATAATCAGTTTGATGAACCCTCATAGTAGACGAGGTCAGCATTCATCAAAGGATCGGCAAGCCTCCACCTCATTTGGAGTGTAGCCAAGTCCATAAGTCATTGTGTTAGAATTTTGCTACGTACTTATGGGTAGACTGGTACCCTGTCCCATTTTATGTCAAATCACCTTAGAGGCTTTATAGATAGAGGTTCATTTTGTAGAGTATTTCAGAGGACTTGACGACCCATATATTTTTATGTTTAAAGAAAAGTAGTTCAATAATACCGTATTTCTCACTTATAGTTGTACATTACGAGTCGTGGTCATGTTGGCCCATGATAGTTACAAAGAAAAAAATATTGCAAAGTGGTTCACTCGGGCCAGTGCGGCATCGAGTTCTAGTCACGCCTCCCCAGTTTTGGAGCCTGATAATTTGGATGCAAGAGATGCAACCCAACAATGAGAAAAAGCTATATGGGAAGACGAGGAAGCAGTTATTAGAGACGGATTAGAAAATTGCTCAAAATCAGGCCTTGGCTGCAGATCAGTGTGGAAATATAGCTCCCGGACCAAGGAGATCACTAGGCAATTATGTTAGACCGGTTTATAACCGAGGCTTATCAAGTTTGAGACTACCTCTAATTGTAGCTATCGTTGTTTCTTCAAAAGGAAGGTGAACGAATATCCAAATACAAATCTGATGGACTTCGAGGAGATTATGAAAACCTTTCAATATAATGGTATGTCACAAGATGTAGTATACGTAAGGGCATTCCCCTTCACACTGAAAGATGATGCAAAGTAGTGGCTTTGAAGCTTGCCCACATGATCAGTTAGAACATGGGATGAGATGAACAGAAATTTTCTTGATAAATATTTCTCATCATCTAAGACGGGCAAGTTTAAAAGAGAAATATATAACTTCTGCCAGAAAGAGACTGAAACTATTTTTGAAGCATGGGAGAGGTGTAAGGAGCTAGTAAGAAAGTGTTAATATAGTGGAATTGAACTCTAGATGCAACTCCAAGACTTTTGGGATGGATTAGCATAGGCCTCATGTAGAACATTGAGCAATGAAGCTAGAGGCCCATTTATGAAGAAGACTGCAGAGGAGATAGTTACAGTTCTTGATGAGTTATCTGAAGATGCAAATCAATGGCCCTATGAGAGTGCTAAAAGAAGAAGATCGAGTGGTTTTCACCAAGTTGATGCTAATATATTTGTGCAGGTACAACTTGATACAATGGCTAAAGAAATACGAAAGCTGACTTTGGCTACAATACAAAGTGTTCCACATGCAATATGTAATATATGTGGAAAAGGACACCCCTACTCATGAGTTTCATGCCTTAACTGAGGATGTGAATGTGGGGAATTATAACTTTAATGCAATGGGTCAGAAGAACCCCAGTTTTTCATGGAGTTCAATACCGCAAATTCATGGCAACAAAACAACTCTATATTTTATGGAGAATAAGCTTTGGGGTTTTTGAATCAGCTGCGGCTGCATTTTCAACCTTAAGAGTCCACTCATCCTAGTCTAGAAGATCGTGGAGCAGCTATCAAATAATTGAGAAGATCTTTTTGAAACTTTGAGAGACAAGTGGGACAAACTGCAACAATATTATCTGAGAGGGTTCTAGGAACGCTACCTACTGGTACTGAGAAAAATCCTAAAGAAATAGTAAATGTTGTAACTTTGAAAAATGGGCAAGTATTGAAAGGTCCCACCCCAAGCCAAAAAGAGGTGATACCTAAAAAAAGAAAGTGGGGAGCAGCTGAAAAATGAAGTTGATAAGAAGAAGAAAGGCAAGAAAGGAGCTGATAAAAAGGAGGAGGAAACTTTGAGAAGGGAGGAACCTAATGAGAGCGAGCATATGCTGCTCTACCTTTCCCTCAAAATCCATATAGAGAGAAGCTGGACAAGCAGTTTGACATATTTTTGGATATTCTAAAACAGGTTCATGTAAATTTACCATTCACATAAGCGATTTCACAAATGTCGGCTTATGCCAAATCTTGAAAGAGATCCTCAAAAAGAATAGGAAGATAGAACAGATCGCAGTGGTCAAGCTCACAGAGCATTGGATGCGATATTGCAAAATAAACTCTCATAAAAGTGTGGAGGTCGAGGGAGTTTTACTATATCTTGCTCTTTAGGCTCTATTAACTTTGATAAGTCTTTATTGATTTTTGTGCCTCAATTAATCAAATGCCTTTGTCTATTTATAGAAAACCGAAGAATGAGATCGGAGAGATAAGGCCAACACCAATATCTTTGTAGCTGGCAGAGCAAACGACTCTCATACCCGAGGAGTAGTGGAAGATGTGTTAGTTCAGATAAATAAGTTTGTATTTCCTGTAAATTTTATAGTTGTTAAAATGGATAAGAACAAGAAGATCCCCCTCATCCTAGGAAGACCATTCTTGGCAATAGGAAGAGAAATATTAGATATACACGAGAGAAAACTCATGCTTAGAGTGGGTGAGGATTCTATGACTTCCAAGATAGATGTAGAAGCGGGGGTGAAAAAGGAGAAGCGAACTGCAAGTGTTGAGTGAAAAGTGAAGGGCTCAAAAGATAAGGTTGAAATTAGTGAGAAAGATAAATGATACTATAATTACGTATTTTAGTCGCTTATTACACTCAAATTTACTGCACTTTGATTGAGTTTTAGCATTAATCTCTAGTGTCTTGCACTAACTGTGTATTTTATGCCTTGTAGGAGTGATTTCGAGCTATACAGATGTTATGGAATGAATTCAAGTGATTTGGAGCTTTGAAGTCTGAGTAAAATCTCAAGGAATTAAGCCGAAATCGTGTTTGGGGGTCAACGGATGATAGTTAGAGCGAACGAAGAATCGAGTAGGCATATTGCGCACTGTCTAGTAAAATAAACATAAAAGATTTCTCAGAAATCCATTTGGGCTCCACAATATATGGTTGGAAAGTTAACTTAAAGGGCTACAACTTTCATGTTTTACATTTTTCCAAATTCCAAACGGAATGGGGCGTAACCGCGGTTGGACCGCGGTAGAACACTGCTGCAGATTCTGAAGGCCACTTTGGCCGCGGTCCTAGCGTAACCGCGATAAGACCGCAGCAGGACGCGTAAATTTCAGGGACCAAAGTGCAAAATACGTGATTTTAAGCCATAAAACCTATATTAAACGGGTCAAGTCGGCCAAGAAGGGGGAGGACGCCACTTTGGAGTAAAAACACATACGGGATCGTGAGGAAGTGGACAATTCTCAGTTTTCTTCATCATTTCCTAGTATTTTCAATTGATTCAATAATCATGCAATTGTTTGATTGCATCATGAGTGGCTAACCACCCATTGTTCTGGGGTTGTGAGTTAACCATGAATATTGTTGTTTGATATTAGCTTGACCTTGATTATAATTAACCAATATATAGTTGTTTCTTTAATTATGTATTTAATTGCTTAATTGTCTGGCCACCAGTTAGGTTCTACTTACTATCTATGCTATGCTTGGGAAAGCCATGTTTAGATTAGAGAAGAATTGCAGAGAGCATGATCTACCCTTAGGGGGAGCGGATTTGTGGTTAGGATAGGAATATACCTAGTCACCGTGCTTAATTAAATATCTTAATTTTAATGCGTTCTTAATAGATTGATTTCATAGGAATATAGGCATTAATCTATTGATAATAGGTAAGTAGTACTTCGGGAGAAGGCTATAAGAGCATTTATCGATTAATTAGCAACCATGGGTGAATTATATAAAAGGAAGAGTTAATTAGAACACAATACGAATGGTGATTCAATCACAACCCTAGAATACTTGTCTCTAATGAATACACAAAAATCAATTCGTTACTTGATAATTTAGTTAGTATTTAGAATTGTAGTATAATAGAATCATATTATTGGACCTTTATTTTAGCTGGACTGAATAACAATTTTGAGTAATTCCGTAAGGAGTTTACACAAGTTTCTGTGGGTTCGACACTCAACTTATCATTATATTACTTGTCGACCGCGTATACTTGCGTGTGCATTTGGGAGCAACAAGTTTTTGGCGTCGTTGCCGGGGACTTGAATATTGACTACTTTCTAGTTTTTGCTTTAATTGCTTATTTCGTCTAGTCTAATGTTACTTGATTGTTGCTCAGATCTCAGGAACTTTGATTAAATGTGTAGGGTCAGAAGCCAGGACAGACTTCAAGGCTTTGATCCTGAACCTGAGAGAACATTTCATAGGAGGTTGAGGGAATCAAGGGACACGAATAATATTCAGGCACTTGTTCAATTTCCTGAGAATATGGCAGAGGAGCAACCTATGGCTGTTTAGGAGGTGGCAATGCCCAACATTGCTAATATCACCTCCAGTATCGTGGAGCCCAGGATCACTGGGCATTTTGAGCTGAAACAGAGCATGATCCAGTTACTTCATGCGAAAGGGCAATTTATTGGTCTTCCACATGAGGATCCGCAGCAGCACATTCTGAACTTCTTGGAGATTAGTGATACTTATATCACTAACGGGGTCACTCCAGACTATGTGAGGCTCACACTTTTTCCATTCTCTCTGTTGGGCGAGGCTAAGCGATGGCTAAAGGCAGAACCAAGTAATTCCATTACATCATGGAATGATTTGGCAAGAAAATTTCTGGCAAGGTTCTTTCCTTCAGGCAAAACTGCAAAGATTAGAAGTGAAATAGTGGCCTTCAAACAGAAAGCAGGTGAATCTTTATACTCAGCTTAGGGAAGGTTCAAGCGGCTACTCAGAGACTGTCCTCATCACAATCAGACGAATGAAGTGTTAGCTCACACTTTCATAAAAGGACTACATTCTGAAACAAAGATCGTGGTAGATGTTGTAGCTGAGGGTCAAGGGTTGGAGAAAAGCTTTGACGAGATATATACATTATTGAACAAATTCTCCAAGAGCAATCCGGATTGGCAAAGAGAGATGGGCAGACACAGTGCAAAAGTCTGCACGGGTTCTTGAGTTAGATGTCGTCTCAGCATTATCAGCACAGATTGCTACACTGACCAATCAAGTCAACCAGATGAACTTGAGTATCAACAAGAAACAAGTACAACCAGTACAATAGGTTCAAATATTTTGTGAAACATGTGGAGAGGGTCACATGAGCAATCTATGCCCAGCAAATCCAGAGTCTGTATATTTTGTGGGTAATGCAAATCGAGGCCAAACAAATCAGTACGGGGACACCTACAATTCCAACTGGAGGAACCACCCAAACTTCTCTTGGGATGGAAACCAGGGCACTAAGAATCAATACAGGCCTCAAGCACCTCAATAGCAATATAGACCACCTCAGGTTGAACAACAAGCGAGTCCTATAAGTCACCTTGAAGACATGTTAAAAAAAATGATAGCTGAAAAGCGATAACAGTGAGAAATTTAGAGCGTCAAATGGGACAGCTTGCCAGTGCTCAAAACACTAGACCGCCAGGGGCTCTTCCAAGTGATACTGAGCCCAATCCTAAAGCTCAAGTCAATGCGGTTACCTTGAGAAAGGGAAGAACACTAGAAGAAGTTCCGAAGAAAAAAAAAGATGCAGCTCATCCTGAGGGAGAATTAGTTCCCAAGCTAGTTGAGGGGAATGAGAAATATGATAAAGGACCCGAGCCAGTAATTGAGACTAGGCCACCACCTCCATTTCCACAAAGACTGCAGAAGCAAAAAAGATGATGCTAAGTACAAGAAATTCCTAGATATTTTGATCCAAGTGAGTATGAATTTGCCTTTGGTGGAAATTTTTCTGGAAGTGCCTAACTATGCAAAGTATGTCAGAGATACTGTGGCAAATAAACGAAGACATGCAGAGTTCAAAACAGTTGCACTTACTGAAGAGTGCAGTGCTAGAGTTCAGAGTAAATTTCCTCCCAAGTTGAAGGATCCTGGGAGTTTCACAATTCCTTTGTCTCTTAGAAAAAAAGAAGTTGGTAGAGCCCTGTGTGATTTAGGGGCTTGTATAAATTTGATGCCATACTCGTTGTTCAAGAAACTTGGATTGGGGGTGCTCAGACTTACTACAATCACTTTATAGTTAGCCGATCGGTCACTAGTCATGCCAGAAGGAATTATTGAAGATGTGTTAGTTCGAGTGGGAAAGTTTATTCTTCCTACTAATTTTATTGTTCTTGAGTACGAAGCAGATGAGGAAGTGCCCATTATTTTTGGGCGACCATTCTTGGCTACTGGTTGAGCAATTGTTGATGTAAGGGAAGGGAAGTTAAAAATGAGAGCTGGCGAAGAGGAGGTCACTTTTAATGTGTACAAGGCACTTAAGCTCCCTAAGCATTATGAGGAATTGTGCATGATCACTGTGGTAGAATCTAAGGGGATAGAGCAGAGTCCTTATGTAAATTATAGTGATCCAGATGGGACAACTGAGTTAGAGGAGGTAGTGTTGCAAGCTGAGTGTGTAAAGACGATTGCGAAATGAGCCAGAGATAAAAGAGGAGACCTTCTGAGAGTGTGCAAAAAGGCTAGACTTTATGGGATAAAGAAGAAGAGAAAGCGCCTAGCCTGAGCAGAGTATCAGAGTCGTGCCACGACTATAAATAAGGCGTTGGTTGGGAGGCAACCCAATATGTATATCTTTTAGTTATTGATTTTTTTTTGTCATGTTTTGTGTTGTTTTTGTTTTACAGAGTAGGGGAAGTCTGAGTACCCAAAGTTGAAGCTGAGGAGCATCTTTGAGTTTAAGTGTGAGGTCGTCACGACCCTTAATATTGAGGATCATGTCCGAGCTAGGCCCGAGAGGGTCTCAGATAGTATTTCTCACCCTTGTTTTAATATTTCTCTATGATCATGCATCGATGACTATGCATAATATAAGTGTGGGGTGGGGAAACTACTTTCTAAAGTGTAATTGTATGAAACTATTTTTTTTTAGTTTTTCTTTTAGAACTTGTAGTAGACATAGTCTAGGTTTAAAAAAAATGAAAATTGGAAAAAAAATGCGAAAAAGTTCAGACTTTTCCCGACGATGAATCTTTTGGATAATTTTCTTGAGGGATAAAAGTCCGATTTAAAAACACCAAAAAGTTTTTTGTTTTTATTTTATTTTATTTTTTTGGATAGCTAGATAGTATTCCTTGGTTTTTCTTTGGGCACCAGTTCTTTTCCAAGGATGTAGCTCGAACCGAGCATGTTAATGAGTCGTTCTGAGATACTCGTTGACATGACTGATGCTGGCACATTAGGCTATGACATACATTATGTTTTTCCGTGTACTTGGTTTGAATTGTGAAGCCTAAGTAAAGTAAATAGCCTATTTTGTGATGCCTTTTCTTAGTTGTTTGACTTGTATGCCACATAGTTCAAGGTTGTTTAAAGTTCTCAATTATGCGTGCTTTCTTTACTTGAGAGTTGAACAAAGCCGTCTTGATTGAGTCAGGTGCAACGTGTGTGTGAGGATTTGTAATTTTCTGTGCTATCCTGTATAGTCTAAAACTTGCCCCGTGTGTTAATTGAAGAGAAACTGTAAGTTGTGCTAATCTAGGAGATGACGTAGGCATTTTCTTGCTTGATCATGGATGTGCTTGTCACATAAAAATAGAATTTTTCGTTGCTAGCCCCTTTGAGCCTATAGACCCTTCTTTGGCACCCACATTACAAGCCATACCCTTATTTTGTTCTTAATTTGATATTGATTGAACCTGTACCTACTAAGGCACTTAGTCGCTAAAAGAAGTAAGGATAGATATTGGGGAGCATCTTTTGAGTGGAACCATGGAAGGGCCCGTTGGTGCACTAAAGTTGAAATTAAAGGTCACTAGCTGATGAACTTTATTGTATGGAATGTGTGAAAAAAAGATAAGAAAATGATAGTGAATGTATATAGAAAAAAATAAACACCTCCAATTCTTATTGATTTGTGCTAGTGAAAAATAGAGAAGTGCTTAATTGAAAAGAGGGCTATGTTGTATTTGGCAAGTGGGTTGGTTGAGAAGAATATGAGCTTGAATTGTAAATGTAGTGTATCAAAGTGCTTAGGAGGATGAGTCACTATTTCTAAATATATCCTACCCGTCCCTTATCCTACATTACAACCTAAAAGTCCTAATTGATCCTAGATTTGGCTATCTTAAATTAGTAGAGATATACACTACGGTCAAGCTTATGGTACGACCACGGGATGCATATGAATTCTTTGTGAGAGTGAGTGAATTTTGTTCAATTGTGTGATGTCCTTAAATTATATTCAAAAGTATATTTGAATGTGTGGACCAATTTATACTCATTCTTTCATTTGTTGGTGAGGGCACATGATCTCATGAATGATTGGTAATGTTGTAAACTTTCTTGTTAGGTAAGTGCATAAATTGAGGGTTCTTAGTGGTTGCAAGTCGATTGTTGAGGTTGGGCAGTGACGAATAGGTTGTTGGAATTTATTGAATTGAAATATTTTACTTGGGTATGCTTAAATGGGAAGAATGTGAAATTTTGTGTGTTGATGCTTGTATGCCAATATTGATTACAGTCAAGGGTATAGTGTGTGGTTAAAAGTTAAAGTGCTCCTCTACAATTGATACTTCTACGTAGTTGGGGGGTTCATTAGATAGTCCCATTGCTCGAGACGAGCAAGAGTCTAAGTGTGGGGTGTTGATTATGGGCTATAATTACGTATTTTAGTCGCTTATTACATTCAAATTTACTGCACTTAGATTGAGTTTGAGCTTTAATCTCTAGTGTCTTGCACTAACTCTGTGCTTTATACCTTGTAGGAGTGATTCCGAGCTATATAGATGTTATGTAATGAATTCAAGTGATTTGGAGCTTTGAAGTCTGAGTAAAAGCTCAAAGAATTAAGCCGGAATCGTGTTTGGGGGTCAACGGATGATAGTTAGAGCGAACGAAGAATCGAGTAGGCATATTGCGCACTGCCTAGTAAAATAAACATAACATTTTGCTCAGAGCTCCATTTGGGCTCCACAATATATGGTTGGAAATCTAACTCAAAGGGCTACAACGTTCATGTTTTATGTTTTTCCAAATTCCAAACGGAACGGGGCGTAGCTGCGGTAGAACCGCGGCAGAACACTACTGCAGATTCTAAAGCCCACTTTGGCCGCGGTCCTGGCGTAACTGCGGTAGGACCGCGGCAGGACGCATAAATTTTAGGGACCAAAGTGCAAAACAAGGGATTTTAAGCCCTAAACCCTACATTAAACGGGGGAAGTCGGCCAAGAAGGGGGAGGACCCCACTTTGGAGTAAAAACACACACGGGATCGTGAGGAAGCGGAGAATTCTCAGTTTTCTTCATCTTTCTAGTATTTTCAATTGATTCAACAATCATGCAATTGTTTGATTGCATCATGAGTGGGTAACCACCCATTGTTCTGGGGTTGTGAGTTAGCCATGAGTATTGTTGTTTGATATTAGCTTGACCTTGATTATAATTCACCAATATTTGGTTGTTTCTTCAATTCTATGTTTAATTGCTTAATTGTTTGGCTAACAGTTAGGCTCTATTTACTATCTATGCTATGCTTGGGAAAGCCATGTTTAGATTAGAGAATAATGGAAGAGAATATGATCTTAACCCTTAAGGGGAGTGGATTTGCGGTTAGCATAGGAATATACCTAGTCACCATGCTTAGTTAAATATCATAATCTTAATGCGTTCTTAATATATTGATTTCATAGGAATATAGGCGTTAATCTATTGAGAATAGGTGAGTAGTACTTTGGGTGAAGGCTATGAGAGCATTTCTCGATTAATTAGCAACCATGGGTGAATTATATGAAATGGAGAGTTAATTAGACCACAATACAAATGATGAATCAATCACAACCCTGGAATACTTGTCTCTACTGAATAAACAACAATCAATTCGTTACTTAATAATTTAGTTATTATTTAGAATTGTAGTATAATATATATCATATTATTGGAACTTTATTTTAGCTGGACTGAATAACAATTTGAGTAATTTCGTGTGTAGTTTACACAAGTCTCTGTGGGTTCGACACTCAACTTATCATTATATTACTTGTCGACCGCGTATACTTGCGTGTGCATTTGGGAGCAACAATAAGTTTGGGGCATACCCCAAGAAGACCGAGAATAATTTGTCTACATTTATGGATTCATTAGTTCGGGCGCGTAGAATGGAGCCCGACTTCAACTCAGACCCCGACTACATTTTAAGGGAAGTTTACTTTACCTTATGCTTTTTAATTGTGTGTCATGGGCACATGCCACAACTTAAAGTGTTGGGTTGAAGATATTTGTATGTATGTATGTTAGTTGTAGTTTTGCTTTTGTTAGTGTTAGTAGTCATAGATAGAAAGAAAACATAAAACATTTAAAATTTTTGACATTTCCCTATGATGGATATCATCGGCATGTTTCTTGAGGGATTAAAGTTGAAGGAAAAAGACAAAAGATTTTCTTTTGTTAGGTATTGTAATAATTCCTCCTTGATTTTTCATTGTTCCACGGTTTTTTTCCAAGACTTTTGTTTGAAACTAGTGTAGTTAGTTTTTGTTTTCGTTAGGTGTAGGAAACCTTGTGCTGTGATTTGAAATGAAAGAAATATCTCTTGACTTTATTATACTTTGATAATAGTAAGTTTTTTAGTTATGATGTGTAGGCTCAGTTTTTGACTCTTGTATAAGTACCTTAAATTGTGTGATCTTAACTTTGCTTAACAACTTTGACTAGAGTGTCTTGATGAGTCCGATCATGAGTGAGTTATGTGCAATGTGTGTGTGAGGATTTGTATTATTCTTTGCATTATATTTGATGTACAGAACTTGCCTCGTGTGTTTGCAAAGTAAAATAACAGTTTTATTCAATCTTGGATGTGTTATAGGCGTTTCTTTGTTGAGCCAAACTATATGTTATCATCCATATAATTGTTATGTATCTTAGTTAACCCCTTGAAGTGCTGGAGAATTTCGGCACATTTAATACCAAATTGCTTAGATTTTTAGCTTGTTTTAAATGTAATTATATCTTATACTTATGTAATTTTAATGTTTTGCAGTGTATGAGGTCTAAGGGACTAAGAACATGGAAATGAAATCAAAAAGCCGCAGAAAGACAAGAAAATGACAAAATACGATCGCAAATGCAACAATGCGGGCCGCAAATCCAACATTTGGATCACATATTGCCCAGAGGAACCACATATCCCAACAGTCCGTTGGCCAAATTCTGGCGCAAGAAATGCAGTCTCTTATGCGACCGCATAATAGGTTTGTGGGCTGCATAATGGATCACAAAGTTTCTGTGGAAGTTGCTGAAGTTTGAAATGCGGTGACACTATGCGGTCGCAATTCAACAATGCAGACCGCATAACAAAGATGCGATGACCACCTGGAAACTAGGGTTCGAAGATGTGATGGCCTTGAAGAGAATGCGGACCGCATGTCTGTTATGCGACAGATATGAGGTCGCATAATTGACCTGGAAGGGTATTTTTGTCCGAATTTGGTCCCGAGTTATGACCCACTATAAATAGATTTATTGAGGTTTTGTGAGAGCATCTTGTCTTGTTTTTTAGCTACATTCCAACCCATAATATTCCTCTCTCTTGGAAGCTTTAGGAGTGAAAAATCTTTTACTTTGTAAACTTTATGGCATTTAATATTCTCATCTTTTTGTATTATGAGTAGCTAACTTTAAATACTAAGGTTATGGACCCTAACTAGGTGTTATATTCATGGGTGTTTAACATTGAATATATGTATAATGGTTGGTTGATATATATTTATTTCTCATTCTTTATTTATTGTTTGTGGTTGAAAACATTAACAAGTTCCATTAAATTCTTTCTTTACTTGAAAAAGTGAGTTAGAGTTTGGTAGAAGTAAATATCAAAGATTCAAGGCTTTAAACCTTGTTTAATAGAATCGCTTAGGGACACGTGGGTTTTATTTGACATATATTGATTGTTCTTAATTGCAACTCTTTTATATTTGAAAAAGTCATAAAGAGTAAATATTACCCAACTATTGGAAAATATTGGGTAGTCATTTAGAAATTATTTTGAGCTTGTAATATTGTTTCTATGGCAACCACATTACAAGCCTTACCCATTTGTTTGAATTGGCCATCTATTTGAACCTTTTCACCTCTCATGAGCACTTATATTTGTTATGAACTTTGTAAAAGTTGAAGTGTGGGATGGTTGGTATGGCCTTTGAGTGGAACTATTGAAATAAGTAGAAAGGTGCAATGTTTTGAAAAAGTGAGAACCACTTGAATTGAAAAACAATTGTATTGTTGTAAAAATATTCATTGATAGTGGTAAATCTTGATGCAATTGTGCTTAAAGAAGTAGGGAATTAATGTATATTAATGTGAAGGTGGAGTTATGGTTTGACATAAGTGTGGGTTTTTGAATGTTAAATTGTATGTATCAAAGTACTTAGGGAGGTATAGTCACTCTTATATCTAAATGTATCTTACTCATCCCACAGCCTACATTACAACCAATTAAAGTCCAACTTGATCCTTGACTAATTGAACTCAATTAGTAAAGTAGTACACTACAAGCAAGCCTATGGTACATCTTTTGTCGCATATGTATGTTGTTTCTGAGAGTGAGCGAATTCTTTCTATCTTGAGTTCCTAATTGTCCTTAAATTTTATTGTGTGTGGAACTACTCTCTATTGTTGTGTGAGGACACTTGATTCATGAAGGAAAGGTAATGTCATTGACCCCTGGGTTAGAGTAAGTGAGCGGATTGTTAAAAATGCATGGTAATTTTGAGTCAAATCTTGAGGTGAAGATGTTACATTATTGTGCTTAATCTATTTTACATATTCTTGGTATGATGAGTTAGGAGAGTTGTTTAAAAAGATCGTGTCTTTATATAAAGTGTAGTTTGATTGCTTCAGAAAGAGCAATGGTTTAAGTGTGGGGTGTTGATTGTAGGCTATAATCTTGTGTTTTAGTCGCTTATTGCACTCTAATTCACTGCACTTTACTTGTGTTTGAGCTTTAATCGCTAGTGCTTTGTTTCCAAGTGATGTAGATATTATGGATTTAATTCGAGCTATTTGGAGATTTGAAGTTTGATTAAAATCCCAAAGGATTAAGTCGGGATGATGTTCTGGGCTCGGGAACCACATCCGTACTTCAAAAATAAAGCAAAAATCCAAGCTCTGAGGATTTTACATAGCCACGATGTGTGGGGTGGCGTGTGGTTCACCTTGACTGTACATTTTTACTGCCTTGTGAATTTGCAAGGTCCCTGATAAACCCCCACAAATACCTTGTGCATGGGGTGACACACAAATTTTATAGAGCCAATGTCTTATTTCGGCTAGGAGAAGGTGACTTCGTGTTGGCCCGATCCTACTTGGTATAAATACATGGGAAAACGTTATTTTATAGACTTTTGACACATATTCGACTTAAGTAGGCTAAGGATGAGTTGGAGGACCAAAATCCCAAGGATGTCATCATTCTTTCCTCACTCAAGACCCAAGTTTGGATTGAATTTATGTTTTCCAATCTTTTAGTTATATTTGTGATGAATTTATCCATGTCTAAGGAATAGTTTCCTTTAGGGTTTGATGAATTTGGTGTATGGATATTTGTTTATGTATTATAACTCTAGTTTTATGTATTGAATCATCTTTAGATGATTAATTATTGAATTTATATTCACTTGTTCATGTAATTGAGAGAGGCATAACTTGTGATATCTTTGCATTATATTGTTGGTTGAGTTCATTACTTCTTCTTAGTAACCAGAAGAGGCTGGTTGAATCAGTGGTTAAATCTAGTTAGGATGATAATCGAGAGAGGTTCTCTTAAAGACCAAGCCACTATTCATTCTTCATATCTTCACAGGGCTTAAATTGGTTCATCTGGTGAGGCCGAGACTTAATCAACAGAGGAGTTTCTACTAAATAATTGAACTAATAATTAAGTAAATTCGAGAGACTCACTTGAACATTAGACATAAATTATCTAGATTTAGATCCCAAATAATTATCTTTCACCTATCCTATCAAAACGCTAGCTTCTCCCAACGGTATGTTTCTTTACTTATTCCATACTTCGATTGTCATTAGTCAATTACCCCAAGATTCTTAGTTAATTTTAGTATTAATCACATAAATCTCAATTGTTGATCATCTTGAATAAAAAACTAGCTATAAACTATGATAACACTATTTAACTCCAATCATGTGGATACGATATTTTACTATACTATATTTGATTAGCAATCACAATTTTAAGTGGTGTTCTGCGCTCGTCAGTAGTCTCCCAAAAGCTAGTAGAAATAGAACCCTAGAAATCACCTCGTCCGGAAGTACCTGGATCTTATCACGAAGTGCAGAGTGTAACATACGCATAACCGACCCCATATACTCAATAATTAACAATACTAACCTCGAGCTTATAGTATTAATGAGCTTAGAAACAACAGTCAGAGACCAATATCAATAACCGGTGACAATTTAAAACATAAAGGAAATAGTAGAAGTAGGTAACTCTTTTATATTATGTTAAGCTTGTTCACATTTCAGAAATTTAGGCATGCTTTTCAAGTATAATTGTAACGACCTGGCCGGTCGTTTCGAGAGTTGTGGACCTATTTTTTCATTTCTTCTTCTTTTTGTGTTCTTCAGTTAGAGAGGATTTGAGACACTTAGTTTCTTTTGTTAAAGCTTAAGTTAGGAAACTTGACCGGATGTTGATTTATGCATAAACAATCTCAGATGTGAATTTTGATGGTTCCGTTAGCTCCTCTAGGTGATGTGGGGCTTAAGAGCACGTGTGGAATGTCATTTGGAGGCCTGTGGTAGAATTAGGCTTGAATTGGTGAAAGTTATAATTTTGGCAATTTTGGTCGATAGTGAAAATTTTGATATCAGGGTCGGATTTGCTTTTTCGGAAGTTGCAGTAGGTTTGTGGTGTCATTTCTGACTTGTGTGCAAAATTTGAGGTCATTCAGATGTAGTTTGATAGGTTTTGGCATCGTTTGTGGAATTCGGAAGTTTAAAAGTTCTTAGACTTGAATCTGACGGTAATTTGATGTTTTGATGTTGTTTTGAGTGATTTGAAGGCTTGACTAAGTTTGTATGGGGTTATACGACTTGTTGGTATTATCGGTTGAGGTCCCGAGGGCTTCAGGTTTATTTGGGGTGGTTAACAGAACAATTTTGGAAATTTGAGGAGTTGCTGAAGTTAGAACTCAGCTATAACAACCACACCTACAGAGTGGGATCCGCAGGTGCAAGCCGCAGAAGCAGGAATGTGACTTGCAGAAGAGAAAGAAAGAAGGGCCGGCAGAGTCCGCAGGTGTAAGGGGTTTTCTGCACCTGCGATGGTCGCAGAAGTAGAAGAGAGGGCACATGTGCGTTTGATGGTCCACATGTGGATGTGTTCCGCACCTGTGGTGAGAGTAGATGTGTTCTAGAGGCTTAGAAACGATTCATGGATTTTAAGTAATGTTCCACAGATGTGGAGGTTGTTGTGCAGAAGCGGCACTGCTGGTGCGCTTATGTTACGACCCCGGTTCGCCCTCCGTGAACTATCATGACGGCACGTAGTCTTCTACAACTCGGTAAGCCTAAATTGCGGAAGATAAACCAAAGTGCAGAATAAAACAATTTAAAACAGAATAAAGTGATAACAACGTTTAAAAGTGTCGCTCGACATACACAATATAAATTCTTGAAACAAATACAGTTTGCCCAGCCAAGAGGGGTTGCTCTAATGGTAAGCAACCCCCACTTCCAACCAAGAGGTTGTGAGTTCGAGTCTCCCCAAGAGCAAGGTGGGAAGTTCTTAGAGGGAATGATGTCGAGGGTCTATTTGGAAACAGCCTCTCTACTCCAGGGTAGGGGTAAGGTCTGCGTACACACTACTCTCCCCAGACCCCACTAAGTGGGATTATACTGGGTTTTTGTTGTTGTAATACAGTTTGCCCAAAACCCAAAAATCCATGAATCACAAGCTAAGGATCATTACATGGTGCTCTAACTCAAGAATAGTCTAAAACAAAATAAATACCGAAGGGCTATAACTATAAGAGAGAATGGAGGGAGACTCCTCGGTCTACTGGCGCAGCAGATGTACTTCGAAGTCTCCGAACGGTCGCCTTGCCTCAAAGATGGTAAATCTGAGTTGAAGTATCTGGATCTGCACATGAAAAACATGCGCAGAAAAGGCACGAGTACACCACAGCGGTACTGAGTAAGTGCAAAGTCTAACCACAGTTGGGTAGTGACGAGGAAGATCAGGGCCCTACTAAGGTTAAATAAATATTGAAATGAGAGTAAAAGATAAATAGTTCAATTGAGAATATACAGTAAGAATCTAATACAAAATAATAAGGAATTCAATAACTGAAACAGAGATAAAAACAAAACACAAGTAAATACCACTCATAACAAGGATGATAATCGTGGGATTTCTCAGTATCCTCAATATATATGCCGGGGATCTCTTGGTATCCTCAAGGTATACGAGGGATCTCTTGATATCCTCAATATATTCTAGGGATCTCTTGGTATCCCGAGGATCTCTTGGTATCCTCAATATACGTGTCAGGGATCTCTTAGTATCCCGCACCTCAGTTCAAATCATAAATACATACAGAGGATCTCCCGAGATGTCGTCCCATAGTCCCAAAGTAAAACACACAACACAATACAAAAAAAATATCATTTAGTGACGGATTGTAGCGACTAACTTAGGTCGATCGCTGATTAGCAACAGATTGGCTACGGAATAATTGTTTCGTTGCAAAAAAAGCCAAAAAATAGTTAATATATAATATAGCGACGGAATCAAAAAAACATCACTAACTTTTGGCGCTAAATATTGGCGCCTTCAACTTAGCTACGGTTTTAGCGATAAAACCTGGGTGACAAAATTTATTTACCTACAGTGACAGAATTAGCAACGAAATTTCTGTCGCTATGCTTAATTTCTGTATCAAAAATTTTTTAAGCTCCTTGCTACGGAAATTTTCGTCAATAATGTGATACCCAGTGAAAATAATATCATTTTTTGCGATATTAATTATTTACCCTAGGGCACAAAATTGGTAAAACTTCGGTCTCTTCTTCTTCTAACAGGGTAGAACACTGGAAGCAAATATAGGCGGCTGAGAGCAAAATCAATGGAAAACACACTTGAGCGCAAGAACAAGAGAAAAAATTATTAGCCTACCTGAATCTAAGGTGTGTAGATGACTTTAATTTTTTTCTTACTCTGTTTCTTATGAATCAGTAGCTTGACGGCGATGCTAATGACGATAGTATGTTCATTACACTGAATGTGAGTGAATATTTTCAAATAAATTATTTTCTTCTTACTTTATTTGCATCAATTTGGAGCAGCTAGGGCTTGGAGAATTTCATTAACTATACAAATTCATTCTTCGTTTGTTGTTGTCAATGGAGTTTTCCTTGTCCGTTTTGGTAATAGGTTAAACATGGTATTTAGTATCAGAAAAGTCATTGGTACTTTATGTGAGAGTGAAAATCTGACTTGTCTGAATATAAAAGTTTAGTTGTTATTGGTTCGTATATTCAAATTCAATTCTAACCATTTTATACTTGTGACGTTTCGTACCTAGAAGGTAGATTAGGAATATAAAAGTTTAGTTGTTATTCAAATCTGACTTTTCGTACTTTTCTAACCATTCAAAAGTAACCAAGTCAAATTCAAAAATACTCTCAAAGCTCTGAAAAAATCAAGTTTGCTCGGGCAGCTGGAGATATTATTGATAAGGTTTATCTAATTAACTCACTTTATGATTTCTTAGTTAATTAAACACCTTCATTCCCAACTAGTACGTACGTAATTATTATTCTTATTGTTTTACTTTTGAATTTCAAGTTTGGTTGCTAGTTCAAATTAAAATGGGATTACTTAAAATATGGCAACTAACTTGACTACATTAAAAAAATAAAAACAAGCTGCTACTCCACGTACTTTGAAAATTTGCCTCAAATACAACAATAACTCAGACACGTGCTAGCTTGTTACCGATGATCATCTGTGTCCTTTTTATTTCAAATTAACTATTGCTGCGATCTTGATGTCTTTAAAAACATGTCCAATATCTTCTCCATAGTTTTACGTCAAATAGAACCGCTAAAGCTCAAATGCATAAACATTGAACTTATTTTTCCTGTTTTAACTCCTTTTTATTTAATTGAATGAAATATAATTCTAATTGAGATATATATATATATCTATATATATATATATCTGATTATCCTATTTTTGTTTCTATATTAAATAGGAATATGGATAATTTAGGGTGTGCTTGGATGTACGAGAGATTGGATGGCCTAGGGGGTATTAATTCTAATTTTCTAACTGGCGTGGATAGCTTTCTCCTACGAAATCGCATGAGTGGTGATAAATAACATTATGACTACTGTGACGCTGTATATATACAGAATCTCACATGAAATAACATTGTGACTACTTCATCATCCCAACAATAGTTAAAACTATACACAAAAGACTTTAGTTTTCTTTATACACAACAAAATTCTAGGTTTCTTTTCTTTCTTTTCTTTTTGTACCACTTTTGGGTTTTATTGAAAATATGAGTAGTACTCCTGAAGACTACTTAAGAAGTCTCACTTTAGATTATCTAAACCTTCTCATTAATGGACAAGCTTTTAGTGATGTTACTTTTAGTGTTGAAGGTCGTTTAGTTCACGCTCATAGATGCATCTTAGCTGCAAGAAGTAATTTCTTCAGGAAATTCTTTTCAGTGATACCAGTGAACTCGGTAGGGTATGAGGTATTCTTGTTGATGTTGCAGTTTTTGTACAGTGGACTAGATAATGCACACTTTCTTAAACAGAACTCGTCTCTTTCCCATTTTTTATTCAATGAAGCTCAACTTCTTACCAATTAAACAGGATTTTCTAACCTAACATGCTTCACATAATTCAATTATGGCAGTTTAAGCAAATAAGCAGTTAAGTCAATTAGACATGATTTTCCTAAGCTAACAATAGATTTAATTCGCAAGTAAAATGAAACAGGAACAAGGCACACAATTGAAATTACTTAGAGATATCCGGATTTTTTCAACAATTAGCTCAAGTACGCACTCGTCACCTCACGTACTAGGCATTTCAATTATCAAATATATCAAATCCTAAGGGGAAGATCCCCCCCCCCCCCCCCCCCCTCCCACAAGGTTAGGCAAACCACTTACCTTGAACCAACTCAAAATCAACCCGAAACCACTCTCTTGCCACGAGTACTCGACTCTAAATGGCCCAAATCTTTTCAATTCAATTTCATAATGCAAATAACACTTCAAGTAACTGATTCTGCAAAGAAATTATAAGCTAATATTCAAAAATAGGTAAAATGATCAAAATAACCCTCGGGCCCATGTCTCGGAATCGGGTAAAATTTATATTTTCAGAATCTTCACACTCTCACTAGTTCATGAATACCAAAATTATCCAAATCTAAGGTCAAATCCCCAATCAAAAGTCAAGTATTAGGTCTAAGAACTTTCTTCCAAATTTTCTCCAATTTTCATCTCGAATCCGAATTTAAATGATGAAACTAACAATAGATTGGTGGAATATAAATAGAAAGGGTTAAAGAATTGTTACCCAATGATATCCTCTTCAATTTTCTCTCAAAATTTCCCTCTCCCGAGCTCCAAATTGAATTTCCAACTTTTGAAACTAAACCGTCAAAATTTCATATGTCTGCCTAGCTATTTCTGCATCTGCGGTCTTGGGACCGCTTCTGCTATCCAGCTTTTGCGGAACCATTGTCGCATCTGCGACTTTCACTTAAGGCTCATTTTTTCCGTGCATCTACGGTTATTCTTTCGCAGATGCGGGACCGCTTCTGTGATTCCTCCGCCGCTTTTGCGGCTCCGCACCTGCGGAACCCAAACCGCAGTTGCAGTTATGATAGAAAAATAGCTGAAGCTGCAACTTCAAAACTCCAAAATCCTTCCGTCAACCATCCGAAATCATCCTGAGGCCCCCGGGACCTCAACCAAACCTATCAAGATATCCAATAACTTCATTCAAACTTGTTCCAACCTTCGTAATGCTCAAAACAACATCAAAACACATTTGCTTTCATCAGATTCAAGCCTAAGAATCCCTAAAACTCTAAAAATACGCTTTCGGTCAAAAAGTCTATCAATCCATGTCCGAATGACCTGAAATTTTGCCACACGTCAAATTCAACCCTATGGAGCTTCTCCAACTTCCAAATTTCCATTCTGGCTCTCGGATCAAAATCTCACTATCAAACCGGAAACTTCAAAATTTGACCTTTCGGCATTTCAGGCCTAAATCAGCTACGGACCTCCAAAACTCAATCCGAACACACCCATAAATCACCCAACGGAGCTAACAGAATTATCCGATCTCCATTCTGATGCCATATTCACACGGTTCCGACTACGGTCAACTTTCTAACACTTAAGCTCTCACTTATGGACTAAGTGTCCCAAAACTCTCCAAAACTTAAAATCGAACATCTCAGCAAATAAAAATAGCAGAAATAAATACGAGGAAAGCAGTTCATAGGGGATCGGGGCATTAATTCTTAAGACGAACGGCCAGGTCATCACATCCTCCTACAGTTAAACATTCGTTCATCCTTGAATGAGCATAAAGACATACCTGAAGTAGTGAAAAGATAAGGGTAAACGACTGCGCATATCCTGCTCGGTATCCCAGGTCGCTCCTCGACCGGCTGACCACGCCACTAACCTTCACTGACACAATGTTCTTTGAGCTCTTCTTCCTAACCTGCCTGTGCAATATTAACACTAGCTCCTCAACATAGGATAGATCATTGTCCAACTAGACTGAACTAAAATCCAACATGTGTGACTGATCACCATGATACCTCCGGAGCATCGAAACATGAAATACCGAATGAACTCCTGCCAAGCTGGGAGGTACGGCAAGCTTATAACCAACCTCCCCAACACACCTCAATATCTAAAAAGGGCCAATAAACCTCAGACTCAACTTCCCTTTCTTCCCAAATCTCATAACGCCCGTCATAGGCAAAACCCGAAGCAGAACCCGCTCTCCAACCATATAGGAAATATCACGAACCTTCCGGTCCACATAGCTCTTGTGTCTAGACTAGGCTATACGGGGTCTATCCTGAATCACCTTAACCTTCTCCAAATCATCCTGAACTAAGTCTGTGCCCAATAATCTAGCCTCACCTGGCTCGAACCAACCAACCTGAGATCTACACCACCTACCATATCAAGCCTCATATGGTGCCATTTGAATGCTCGACTGATAACTATTGTTGTATGCAAACTCCACCAATGGAAAGAACTGATCCCAAGACCCTCCAAACTCGATCACACACGCATGGAGCATATCCTCAAGAATCTAAATAGTGCACTCGGACTATCCGTCCGTCTGATGGTGAAATATTGTACTCAACTCTACCTAAGTACCCAACTCATGCTGAACGACCCTCCAGAACCGTGATGTGAATTGAGTACCTCTATCCGAAATGATGGAAACTGGAATACCTTGCAGACGAACAATCTCTCGGATATAGATCTCCGTCAACCGCACTGATGAATAAGTAGTGCACACTAGAATATAATGAGCAGACTTGGTCAGTCGATCCACAATCACCCAATAGCATCGAACTTTCTCAAAGTCTGTGGGAGCCTAACTACGAAATCCATGGTGATCCGCTCCCACATGCACTCCGAAATCTCTATTTGCTGAAGAAACCCACCCAGTCTTTGGTGCTCATACTTCACCTGCTTAGAGTTGAGGCACCGAGCTACAAACCCAACTATATCTTTCTTCATTCACCTCAACCAGTAGTGTTGCCTCAAATCCTAGTAGATCTTCGCGGCATCCGGATAAATGGAATACCTCAAACTGTGGGCCTCCTCTAGAATCAACTCTGGAAGCCCATCAACATTGGGTACACAAACCCGACCCTGCATCCTCAATACTCCGTCCAAGACAGTGGTCACATCTCTGCCATCACCATGCTTAACTTTGTCCTTGAGTACAAGTAAATGAGGGTCATCATACTGACGCTCCCTGATACGATCAAATAAGGAAGACCGAGAAACTCCGTAAGCTAGAACCGGACTGGGCTCCGAAAGATCCAATTTCACAAACTGGCTGGCTAAGGCTTGAACATCTATCGCCATAGGCCTCTCTGATGATGGTAAATAGGCCAAACTCTCTAAACTCTCTGCCCGGTGACTCAAAGCATCAACCACCACATTGACCTTGCCCAAGTGATACAAAATAGTGATATCATAGTCCTTCAGTAACTCTAACCACCTTCTCTGGTGCAAATTTAGATCCTTTCATTTGAACAGGTGCTACAACCTCCGATGGTCAATATGAATCTCTCAGGGCACACCGTATATATAATGGCACCAAATCTTCATGGCCTAAACAATGGCAACTAATTCAAGGTCGTAAACTGGATAATTATTCTCATATACCTTCAACTATCTGGATGCGTAGACAATCACCCTATCGTCCTGCATCAACACTACTCTGAGGCTAATCCTCGAGGCATCACAACAGATGGTGTAAGACCCTGAACCTATAGGCAATATCAAAACTGGGGCTGTAGTCAAAGCTGTCTTGAGCTTCTGAAAGCTCACCTCACACTCTTTCATCTACTAGAACGGAGCACCCTTATTGGTCAGTCTGGTCGTAGGGGCTACAATCGATGAAAACCCCTCCATAAAATGACGGTATTAGCCCGCCAAACCGAGAAAACTATGGATCTTTATAGCTGAGGATGGTCTGGGCCAAGCCTCTACCTTCTTTCGATCCACCTAAATTCCCTCACTCGATACCACGTGGCCTTATAATGCCACGAAATCCAACCAAAACTCACATTTTATAACTTTGCATATAACTTATTTTCCCTCAGATTCTGAAGCTCTGTCCTCAGGTGCTGCTCATGGTCTTCCCGACTCCAAGAATACACCAGAATGTCATCAACAAAGACAATGACAAAAAAGAGTCAAGATATGGCCGGAATACACTGTGCATCAAATGCATAAAGGCTGTTGGGGCATTGGTCAACCCAAATGACATAACAAGGAACTCATAATGACCGTACTGAGTCCTGAATGCAATCTTCGGGATATTTGGCTCCTGAATCTTCAACTGATGGTAACCTGAGTGCAAGTCAATTTTAAAAAACACTCGTGCGCCCTGAAGCTGGTCAAACAGATCATCAATGCGAAGCAAAGGATAACAGTTCTTCACTATAACCTTGTTCAACTGGCGATAATTAATACACATACGCATAGAACCATTCTTTTTCTTCACAAACAAGATATGAGCACCCCAAGGTGATACACTGGCCAAACAAAACCCTTGTCATGAAATTCCTATAACTGATCCTTCAACTCCTTCAACTCAGGAGGAGCCATACAATATGGAGGAATAGAAATGGGCTGAGTGCCCAACAAAAGATCAATGGCAAAATCAATATCTCTATCAGACGGCATGCCTGGAAGATCAGCTAGAACCACATCGGGAAAGTCCCATACAATTGGAACTGAATAAACTGAAGGGGTATCAATACTGACATATCTCACAAAAGCTAAATACGTGTCACACCCCTTCTCAACCATACATTGAGCTATAAGAAAACAAATAACTTTATTGGGAGTGTGATCTATAGTACCCCTCCACTCAACACGACACCTAGCATAGCCAACATCACGATCTTGGTGTGACAATCAAGAATAGCATAATGGGGCGACAACTAGTCCATAACCAAGATAATATCAAAATCTACCATGCTGAGAAACAACAAATCGGCTCTTTTCTAAAAACCACTAAGAGAAACCAAACACGACCGATAAAAGCTATCCACAACAAGAGAATCTCCCACAGGAGTAGAAATATAAATATGGGAACTCAAAGAATCCCGAGATACACCCAAATGCATAGCAAAATAAGAGGACACATAAGAATAAGTGGATCTTGGATCTAATAGAACCAATGCATCTCTGTGACCAACCAGCATAATACCTGTGATGACAGAATCAAAGGCAAAAGCCTCAGTGCAGGAAGGAAGGTCATAGTATCGGGCCTGGCCTCCCCCTCTAGGGCGATTTCTACCTCCCCGACCTCCATATCTAGTTGGCTGAGCAGGTGGGGTAGCAACTGGAATTGTAACCATAGCGTGAGAACTCTACGGGGCATGCTTTGGCTGAGAAGTCTATGGAAATGCACCACTCCCAAGTCTGAGGCAATCCCTTACCACATGGCTGGTGTCACCTCACTCAAAACAAGCTCTGGGAGGGCGTGGTGGCTGTGACTGGCTCGGGCCAGGTCTGCTGGACTGACCTCTGAAAGTACCCCATGCAGGAGGTGCGCTAGAAATCGGAGGTGCATAATAAGGCTCCTGAGGCCTAGGAGGAGCTGGAGCACTACTAGCCGCTGGAAGAGCCGAACCAGAGAAATGGCCCGACTCTCGAGACCTCTTGGCCTGCCTCTCCTATCTCTCCCTAGCATGCATACCTTCAATCCTTCTAGCAATGCTCACCACCTGCTGATAAGGAATATCCAACTCCAACTCACGAGCCATGCTTGACTTGATAATGGGAATAAGCCCCTCAATAAACCAGCGAACCCTCTCACAAATAGTAGAAACCAAGGCTGGTGCATGTCTAGCCAAGCTAGTGTAATAGACAGCATACTCTGAGATAGTCATAGCATCCTAGCGCAAATACTCAAACTTGGCGCACCATGCATCTCTGAGGCTATGAGGAACAAGTTAGTAAAGCAGCCTCGTCCGGACTGTCTAACTCATAGGTGTTCTACCACTCATAGGCGGCTCCTCGAAATTGGAAAGCAGTGAAATAAACCATGCTCGATCCTGATATACCCATGGTACGGAGAATACGGTAGCACTCCTCTAGAAATCCCAAGGCATCCTCTGATGCTAACCCACTGAATACAGGAGGATCATACTTTTTGAACCTCTCGAGTCTCTGCTACTCATCCTTTGAAGCCGCTGCCCTGTTCTCAGGATGGCCTAGGGCTACAGGCTGCACAAGAATAAACTCTAGGACCTGATCAATAGGCACTCGCTGCTTAGGAGTGGGGCGGCGGGAGTCTGTGCTCCTTCCCTAGCTTGGGATGTAGCTGCAGCAAGGGGAAGCAACCCTTCCTGAGCCAACGTGGTGTACATGCTCATAAACTATGCCAGAGTTTCCTAAAGTGCTGGCGTGGTAGTAGCAGTAGGCATGTCAGGTGCCCCGAATCCGACTGGTACTGCTGGTGGCTCCTCGATGGCAGCTCGCGTAGGTGCTTTGGGTGCACTGCGTGTATGTCCTCGACCTCTACCCCGGCCCCGGCATTTGATGGCTGTAGTAGGGGGTGCGCGTGCCTGATCATGTTGGGTAGCACGTGTCCTCACCATTTGTGAGAGAATAGAAGATAGAAGTTTGGAATGGTGACATCAAATCTCGCACGACAAGGAAATCAAATGAAGTTTAATGTTCCTAACAATTAAATAGCATTTCTTTGATAAGTACAGATGTCTCCGTACTGATCGGCGAGAATCTAATAAACTGGCTTGTGATCCATGACTCCAATGAACCTAAAGCTCTGATACTAACTTGTCATGAGCCCGGTTCGCGCTTCGTGAACCATCGTGATGGCACCTACTCTTCTATGACTAGGTAAGTCTAAATTACATAAGATAAACCAAAGTGCGGAATAAAACAGTTTAAAACAGACTAAAGTGATATAACAACGTTTGAAAGTGCTGCTCGGTACACACAATATAAATTCTCGACACTAATACAGTTTGCCCAAAACCCGGAAACTAATGAATCACAAGCTAAGGATCCCTACATGGTGCTCTAACTCTAGAATAGTCTAAAACAGAATAGATACCAAAAGGATATAACTATAAGAGAGAATAGAGAAAGACTCATTGGTCTGCGGATGCGGTAGATGCACCTCGAAGTCTCCGAACGGTCATCTTGCCACAAAGTTGGTAAGTCTGAGTTTAAGTACCTGGATCTGCACATTAAAAACATGCGCAGAAAGGCCATGAGTACACCACATCAGTACTTAGTAAGTGCTAAGCCTAACATCGGTTGGGTAGTGACGAGGAAGGTCAGGGTCCTACTGAGGTTAAAAAATATATAGAAATGACAGAAAAAGATAAACAGTTCAATTGAGAATCTACAGTAAGAATCTAATACAGGATAATAAGGAATCCAATAACTGAAATAGAGATAAAAACAAAATACAAGGAAGTACCACTCATAACAAGGATGATAACCGTGGGATCTCTCAGTATCCTCAATATATATGCCGGGGATCTCTTGGTATCCCGCGGATCTCTTGGTATCCTCAATGTATACGAGGGATTTTTTGGTATCCCAAGGATCTCTTGGTATCACAAGGATCTATTGGTATCATCAATATACGTGCCAGGGATCTCTTGGTATCCCTCACCTCAGTTCAAATCAAAAATACGTACAGGGGATCTCCTGTGATGCCGTCCCGTAGTCCCAAAGTAAAAAACACAGAAGTAACACAAGATATAATCAATTAATCTCATCTTCACACCAATTAAAAAGGAAATTCTAACCTAACATGCTTCATATAATTCAACTATGGCAGTTTAAGCAAATAAGCAGTTAAGTCAATTAGACATGCTTTTCCTAAGCTAACAATAGATTTAATTTGCAAGTAAAATGAAATAGGAACAAGGAACACAATTGAAATTACTTAGAGATATCCGAATTTTTCAACAATTAGCTCAAGTACGTATTCGTCACCTCACGTACCAGGCATATCAATTATTAAATATATCAAATCCTAAGGGGAAGATCCCCCACACAAGGTTGGGCAAAGCACTTACCTCGAACCAACTCACAACCAACCTGAAATCACTCTCTTGCCTCGAGTACTCGACTCTAAATGGCCCAAATCTTTTCAATTCAATTTCATAATGCAAATAACACTTCAAGTAACTGATTATGCAAAGAAATTCTAAGCTAATACGCAAAATTAGGTAAAATAACCAAAACACCCCTCGAGCCCACGTCTCGGAATTAGGTAAAATTTATATTTTTAGAATCCTCATACTCTCACGAGTTCATGGATACCAAAATTATCCAAATCTAAGGTCAAATCCCCAATAAAAAGTCAAATTTTAAGTCTAAGAATTTTCTTCCAACTTTTCCCCAATTTTCATCTCCAATGATGAAACTAACAATAGATTTATGGAATATAACTACAAAGGGTTAGAGAATTGTTGCCCAATGATCTCCTCTTGAATTTTCTCTCAAAATCGTCCTCTCCGGAGCTCCAAATAGAACTTTTAATCTTTTGAAACTAAACCCTCGAAATTTCATACTTCCGCCCAGTTATTTCCGCGTCTGCGGTCCCATTTTGGTGGAACCATCATCACATCTACGACTTTCCTTAAAGATAGATTTTTCCGCATCTGCGGTTATACTTTGACAGATGCAGGGTCCCTTCTACGGTTACTCCGTCGCTTCTGTGGCTTTGCACCTACGGAATCCAAGCTGTAGGTGCAGTTATGACAGAAAAACAACTGAAGCTACAACTTTAAAACCACAAAATCCATCCATCAACCATACGAATCATCCCGAGGCCCCCAGGACCTCAACCAAACCCACCAACATATCCCATAACTTCATTCAAACTTGTTCCAAGCTTGCGAACGCTCAAAACAACATGAAAATACATTTTGTTTTCATCGGATTCAAGCCTAAGAATCCCAAAACTCTAAAAATATGCTTTCGATCAAAAAGTCTATCAAACCTCGTTCGAATGACCAAAAATTTTGCACACACGTCACATTCAGCCCTGCAGAGCTACTCCAACTTCCATAATTCCATTCCGACCCTCGGATCAAATCTCACTATCGAACCGAAAACTTAAAAATTTGACATTTCGGCATTTCAAGCCTAAATCAGCTACGGACCTCCAAAATACAATCCGAACACGGCCCTAAGCTCAAAATCACATAATGGAGCTAATGAAACCATCAGATTTCCATTCTGAGGCCGTCTTCACACTGTTCTGACTATGATCAACTTTCCAACACTTAAGCTCTCATTTAGTGACTAAGTGTCCCAAAACTCCAACTTTTAAAACTCAATATCACGGCAAATAAAAATAACAAGAATAAACACGGGGAAAGCAGTTAATAGAGGATCAGGCGTTAATTCTTAAGAAAACAAGCCGGGTCATTACAGCTTATTAAGCTGCAGGTGCGGAAAGCCTGGCAGAACCGATAAATAGAAGACTTCGCGAATTAATTCTCATTTTCACCATTTTGAACATGGAATTTGGAGATTTCGGGAGGAATTTCGAAGGGGATTCAAGGTTATTCATTGAGGTAAATTGCTTGAGCTCTATTGTGATTAGCTATGGTGTTTTTCCGTTGATTTCTCATCCGATTAGTAGAGTTTTGAATGTAAATTGGGGGTTAGGGATTTGAATTTTAGAGAGAGTAATCTGGGGATTTAAGGGACCAAATGATGTCAAATTTTGCTTAAATTGGTATGGCTAAACTTGTGAGTGAATGGGCTTTCTAGTTTTGTGATTTTTGTCAGATCTCGAGACATGGGCCAAAGGGCCGGGTTTGAGCCGATTTTGGGATGTATGTCCAATTAAGTAGTTTTCATATGGAATTGGTTCCTTGCATTATATTTATTGCATTGTATTTCTTGTGACTAGATTCGGGACGTTTAGAGGCCGATTTAAGAGGCAAAGGCATTGCGGAGTAGGATTTTTGCTTAGTTAAGGTAAGTAATGCTTCCAAACTTGGTTCTCAAGGTTCGAAACCCCAAACTACGTGTTATGTGGTTAGTATTAAAGTGACGCACATGCCAAGTGATAGGCATGCACCGTGAGAATCGTGACCTGATTCATTCCATGGTACAGTTTAATAACTGTTTCTTGTGGATATCCTTGTTTCCACTATGTGATAAAGTAACTGAGTTGCAAAACATGCTAGATATAATGTTAGGGCTTCATGCTGATACTGTTAGTGGTCATTTCTTGCTATCATTCATTGATTTCACTGTTATTTTGCACTCAGACATATTCATGCTTTTCATATCATATCTCAGTCTCAGCTTTTATTATTGGCACAACATATCATTATTTACGGGCGAGTTTCCATGACATTGTGAGCTCGTGGGTGAGACTGGAGAGTAATGACTGAGTGAGGGCGAGATCCTGATAATGAGTGACAATTGTGGGGTCGGGCTGCACGTCATAACAGTTATATTGATTATGATAATGCTTGGGCCTTAGGACTCCCTCCGGAGTCTGCGAATCCGCACACCCAAAGTGGGCGCGGATGATATTATTGAGGGATGGATCTTCCCTGGACATGGATCTTGTCTGAAACATTGATACCTGGAGATGGATGTTCTCCACATGGCTGGAATGGCCTTCCTCGGTACTGAGTGACCGTTGTTAGTGATCTGTATACATTCCGGGATGGATCTTCCCTAGGCCGGATGTCCATATATAGTGAAGAGTGGTTGAGCACTCTATAGTGGAGGTATATGGTGCATTTTCATACATTCTGTGCATTGGGACCTAGAGATTAGCTGAGCTTTATACCTCATATTGTCCAGATATATATTTACTTTACTGCTTGAACTGAATACTTGAATTGAAAGCATGCCTATTTTCTGCACATTTTACTTCTATTTACCTGTTGACGTTCAATTAATCACTACCTGTCAGTCCATAGTTTGGACTTGTTACTTACTGAGTTGGTGTACTCACGTTACCCCCTATACCTTGTGTGCAGATCCAGGTAACTGTGGCCATGATAGCGGCTGCTAATATTTTCTTTTGTTGATCATTGGAGATAGTAGAAACATAAGGGGGCTTAGTAGGGTCATGTAGATCGGTACAGAGACGTCTGTACTTATCTTCGAGAGGCTACTGAACCCTTAGAAAACCTCACATTATTGAATTCTTATTGTGTGAATCTGTTGATTCTGGTAACTAAACTTTTATTTTTCTACTCTCTCACAGATGGTAAGGACACGTACTACCGGTCAGGACGGACAGCCACCAGTACCACCAGTTGGGGACACGAGAGGTTGTGGTCACGATCAAAGTCTTGGTACGGGCAGGGGTCTAGCTCACAGAGCAGCTAAGGCAGAACCTATAGATCCACCAATTGCCCTAGTTTAGGATCATGTCCCAATTGTGGATGCACCAGCGGGACCAGCTCAGGCACCAGTTGTGCCCTTTGTGATTTTAGGTCTTCAGGATACCCTAGCTCAGATTGTGACTGTGTGCACCAGTCTTGCTCGGGCGGTCTCTATTTTTACTAAATCAGTCAGTTCCCAGGCCAGGAGAGGTACTCAGACTCTCGCCACTCGTACACCCTAGCAGGTTGTTCAAGGACTTCATACATCGGGGGCACCACCAGCTCAGCTAGTTACAACTGCTCAGGACTATGTGGTTCCTGCCATTCTTGGGGATGAGCATCGTAGTTTGGAGAGGTATGGAAAACTTCAGTCTCTGACTTTCAATGGTACATAGGGCGAGGATGCCCAGGGTTTCTTGGATAAGTGTCATAGGATTCTCCATACAGTAGGTATTTTGGAGGCCAGTGGGGTCTCGTTCACTACTTTTCAGTTCTCTAGAGCTGCCTTCACTGGGTGGGAGGCTTATGAAAGGTGTAGGCCAGTTGGTGAAGTGTGCCTTACATGGAAGCAGTTCTCCATTCTCTTCCTGAAGAAGTGTGTACCGCAATCCTGCAGAGCGGAGCTACGTAGGTAGTTGAAGAACTTGTATCCTGATGATATAATTATGATGTAGTATGAGATGAGATTCTCTGAGTTGGCCTATCATGCTATCTGGCTGGTTCCCACAGATAGGGAGAGGATCAGGAGGTTCATTGATGGACTCACATATCAGCTGCAGATTCTTCTGACCAGAGAGAGTGTGTATTTGAGAAGGTTGTTGACATTTCTTGGGATATCGAGTCGGTTCAACTCCAGGAGCGAGTTGATGTCACGACCCAAATTCCCAAACCTGGTCGTGATGGCGCCTCTCGTGAAGACAAGCCCCGCCAACTAACCCAAATTGCCTTTTTAACAATTCTTAAACATAACGAATAGAAAATACAGCTTAAATGGCGTTGATTAACAATATATATACAACCCAACTCAGCCCGACCGGGGTGTCACAAGTCACGAGCATCTAAGAAGTAGTAACACAACTATAGAGTCAACTATATATATAAAATGAAATCTGAAGTTCAAGATGAAGTCCGGTGCCGCAAACGGTGGCGGTCACCTTGCTCAGCTACAATATAAATGCCTTCAATCTGCTAACAACCCGCTACCGGGTGATCAATACCTGCAACTGCACGCGAGGTGCAGGGAGTAGAGTGAGTACTTCCAACTCAGTGGTAATAAGAGTAAATAATGCTGAGAGGCAAGAACTCACGTAAGAGCACTCCATCATGCTATAGAGGACAGTACAATCCTTTTATTAAAAACAGGAAAACCGTGAAAATCCTTTAGAAAGTATTTGCAATATAACGCTATCTCAAGCAGTAGATCAATTATACAATAAAAACAATAAGGTATAAGATAATTCTCTTTCAAAAATAGTGGAAACAACAATTTCAACAACTAAGGAATAATCAAAAGTTTGCCCCTCGGGCTCAATATCAAATTCTCAGTATAGTAACAGCCACACAGACTCACTCCCAACTCACCAACACACAACATCAGCCCCTCGGGCTCACTCCCAACTCACCAGACACAAACAACAGCCTCTCGGGCCCACTCCTAACTCACCTGGGTACCCTGTGCTCACTGGGGGTGTGTACATACTCCGGAGGGGCTCCTACAGCCCAAGCGCAATATCAATAGGCCTGAAAGCCTTCAAACATCACACAGGAGGCCTGAAAGCCTCCTCACAACACTCAACATATCCTCACAGATGGCCCTCGGCCTCAATTAGTCCAGAAAATAGTCATAAGCCTCTTGGGCTTCAGTAAAACAATAGTACTCAGCTCATTGACATTTTAAATATCATTTAAATCTCGAGTTGAGTATAAACGTAGCTGAGTTCACAAAATAATATAATTCAATTGGACTGAATTCAATAATATTTCAATTCGTGA
>MU716076.1:319518-352977 GCA_026770625.1 Nicotiana glauca
AGCCCAAATCATGATAAAAATCAATAATTCTTTATCAAATACGCGGTAAAAATCAATTAACGGGACGGACCAAGTCACAATCCCCAATGGTGCTCTACCCCACGCTCATACCTGGCGTGCAAGTCACCACAATACAGCACTATGATGTGCAAGTCCGGGGTTTCAAACCCTCAGGACATCATTTACAAATATTACCTACCTTGAACCTGTGAAATCTCTAGCCCGCGATGCCTTTGCCCCTCAAACCGGCCTCTACACATGTCTAATCTAACCAAAGTCAGGGCAAATTTATCACAATATGCTAATGGGACATAACCCAATCAAAAGAACTCGAAAAATACTAAAAATCACGAAATTGGCAAAACCCGAGCCCCGGTCCCATGTCTCGAAAAATCTCGAAATTCACATTTCCGGAATTCTCGTCTCGCCTCGAGTCCGTACATACCATGAACTCCCAAATCGGGCCACAAATGGCCCTTCAAATCCCAAATTTAAAGTTTTTGCTCCAAGCCATAATTTCTTGCAATTTTGCTATGTATTCATGAATTTCAAGGATGATTCTTCAATAAAATCATGTATTTAACTCATAAAACTTACCTCCAACGATTCCCAGGCGAAACCCCTTCAATTCCCGTCCATAAGCTCTCAAGAATGACCAAAAATGGTGGAAAATGGGTTGTTTTCGCGACTGAAATGTTTATAACATTCTGTCCGGGTACTGTAGCTAATACTATGCGATCGCATTAGAGCTCCTGCAATCGCATAGAACAAAATTGCTGGGCACTGTAGCTAACTCTATGTGATTGCATAGAACAAAATCCTGGGTAATGTAGCTAACACTATGCGATCGCATTAGAGCATTGCGATCGCATAGAACAAAAGTTCTCTGCAATTTTTCTGCTGCATTTTTCAACTCAAAAATTCCCGTTAACCATCCGAAATCATCCCGAGGCCCCCAGGACCTCAACCAAAAGCATCAACACGTTCTATAACCTTATTCAAACTTGTTCCAATCATCAAAACACGTCAAACAACGCTAAAACCATTAAAACACATCAGATTCAAGCCTAAATTTATAAACTTCTTCCAAAACTCGCATTCGATCCAAAACCCAACCAAACGACGTCTGAATGACCTGAAAATTTGCAAACAAGTCCAAAATCACCTAACGAAACTACTGCAACTCTCGGAATTCTATTCTGACTCCCGGATCAAAATATCACCTATCAACCGGAATTCGCCAAAATTCTAACTTCGCCAAAATAGGCTAACTTCTTCACCGGACCTCTAAAATTACTTCCGATTGCGCTCCTAAGCCTTAATTCATCACCCGGAGCTAACCGAATCATCAGAATTCAATTCCGAGCCCTCTAACTCATAAGTCAATATCCGATTGACTTTTCCAATTTAAGTCTTCTTAAAAGAGACTAAGTATCTCATTTCTTAATAAAATCACTCCAAATCAATTCTAACGCACCTAATACCAATAATGAAACTTAAAGCAACACAATAAGGGGGAAACAAGGCGGTAAATCACGAGACGACCGGTCGGGTCATCACAGTTGATAGGGGGCCGAGAGGCCTTGAGAATCAGGTAGTTTTGGTAGTGTTCATTCTGGAGGTCAGTTCCACCACGGTAGAGGTCATCCTTTCAGGCATGCTCAAACAGCCCGTCCAGTTCACCATAGTGTAATATTCAGCCTTAGATCTCACATTTCTCATTAGGTCCACTCATCTTTCAGCGTTGTTCCAGCTCAGAGTTCGTCTCAGGGACCATCAGCTCAAGGTTCATCTATGCCTGGTCCGTCTAGTGGGTATGTCACGCCCCAGCCTCGGGAGGCACGACGGGCGCTTATTCGAGTGAACCCAATTGAGAAAGCCTCATTGACACTTTCTACCCAACTCAATATGATTAGGGAATCCGGCTTTCGATTAATTAGCTTAAGCATTCAACATTGTTAGTTCATTTATATATATCACAAATCTTAAATCGTGGTTAAGTTTCTAAGATTTCATACATTAATTGCTTAGAATAACTAGAGAATAGAGTTGTAACACAGATCATTAACCCAACCAACACCCATACATACCCACACGACGTCTACGGAGCCTCTATGGATAAAAAATATGAATTATGACTACATCGGCAACAAGGCCCCGGTTATACCTCAAAAATAGAAGTCTACAACAAAAGAACTACATCATTACCCCTTGAAGGAAAAAGGGCTCACCAAGTCTTCGGGACGAGGACACTCCGCTACGCACGATCTGCATTGTCCGTTATAGAGCCACCTACATTCATTTAAAAATGTGGCGCCCTCGGCAAAAGGGACATTTGTACTATGGAATAGTACTAGTATGTATACCTAAACACTATCTAATTAGAAAGAACTTTTATATAAGAATGAGGAATCACAAGTATAACCCAAAACTTCAAGTGATCACCACATTATCAAATAAAGGAATCATATAACTTTCAAAGCATTTTACAGTGGTTTTTAGTTTGGGGCAATTCACATTATTCATCATTGCTTACAATACCACCGCTATCTTGAGCGAAGTCTGATATTGACCCGATCGGCTAGGTTGCCTCATTTGAGACATACGCTTCAATCACAATCTCATTTTTTTTTCCAGAATTCATTTTCAGCATAATACCACCGTGTGTGCGACATGTCGTCTGATCACGACTTGATCAGCTTGGCCGCCTTACCACATCGTTGTTCCTTTCTCATTAGTCATTTTGTTTCACATATATAATTTCATAGGCACTTGAGGCCTTGACTTATCACATCATTCTTGGAACTAGGCCGCATTTTACATTATTCCCAATTTCAATATTAGTTTTGCCATTTAGGACAATAGGTCCACACAATGGCTATTTAAATCGTAAGCAATAATAAGATTCCCAGTGGATTGTACAACAACACAATTTCAATCTAAATTAAAGTCTAAGCATTTCAATACATGATTCGTACCTTTTGCCCCTTTCAAGTTATCAGGATAGCACATTGATCATGTTGCGACACATCTTTTACGCATATGGAATTACAACATCAAATCATGTAAAATACTAATTAAAGCAAGAATCCAAACTTTAGCCTTACCACATTTACACAAGCACTAATGAAGCTCAATTTCTAAAAGATGGGGTTTTAGACATACATACCTCAATATAGCTTTCCTTAACCCTTACAAAATTCCGGAACTCTTAGCACTTCGATCTATTGTATAAGAATTTCAATTGAACCAAGAATTAGGGACAAGATTAGAATTCTATCTCGTTTGAGCATATTATCAAGCATTAGGGGAGTATTGTGATCTTAGGTCCTTTTTGCGAAAGATTTCTATCATTTTATACCCTAATTACTTTATTTTAAGTTCACAACTTCCCAATACTTCATGGTCTTGTATGCATGCAAAAAATCTATTCTTATACCCATTAATTACCTCACTAATGACCCCTTATGGCTATGTCTGAAATTTAAAAGCTTAGGTGATGAAGTCTTACCTCTTGGGTGAAGTTTTAGGTTCCTCACTTGATTATCTTCAATGTTTATCAAGGATTTATGGAGAAATTTTTTATGAAAGCACCTTCCCTGTCTTAGACCCTCTTTCTCATTCTAAAAGTACCAGGAAAATAGGCTAAAAAATGAGCTATTGCACAAGATATAATGACAGGGGGTTGGTTTTTAAAAATTAGAAAATAGGAGCCCGACTCAAATCAACGATCGCATTTGCAATCGCAAAGTTGACTTTCGGTCCGCAGAATGGACCGCAAAATGCTCCCTAAAACCTGAAGACATTGTTTAGGTATGCGACAGAAATGCGGTCTACATACCTATTTTGCGGTCCCATAACGCATCGTAGAACTGCCCCTTACAAAATCCCAAGGGGATTATGCGATGACTATGCGGTCCGCATATCGATTATGCGACCGCATAATTGACCACATAGTTGACCTCAAATTTGACCAACACACTGTTTCACTCTGTGGAAACTATGTCGTCCTCATAGCTATATGCGACCGCATTCTTGACCGCATAATCGCAGTTTTCTAGAAAACTTTAATTCTTGACTTTTTAATGCATAGATCAGTCCAAAGGGTCCAAATTTAAACATTTCTAACACGTATTCCTAATTTGGCACTACGAGCTTTTGAGCTTTGGGTAGATATTTTTCATAGGGCCTTACATCCTCCCCCACTTAATATCATTCGTCCTTGAATGAGGATCAAGGTTCACTCATTAGAAAATTTTCTTAATGAAATCTCAGTTTCTCACAATCATGGAACACCTCAATAGCCCCGAATTTGTCTAACTCCCGAAATTTCTAAACATTTCGCCAGTCTCCTTTGTATCTAGGCTTACCCATTTGTTAGAGAGGCCCAGAAACATATCCTAATAGCATATACATATTCCATAGACACCACATAACCTGTGCAATACTAACAATATCTGCATAGACAATCATATAACCAAAACAAAATAGAGCTGTTTGACATAGATCAAATCAAGGATGCAGAGTTCATAGAGACCAAATAGATGAAAGCTATTACATGGCTATACAAACAAATGTGGGTACTTCCTCCTCATTCCTTCCTCGGCATCCCAAGTGGCTTGCTCAACGTGCTGGTTTCACAATAACACCTTGTCACGCCCCCTTTTTCTCGCGAAATCGGATTTATGACATTTGAAAGACAACTCATTCCCTTTTGGGAATTGGTTTTTGGAATAAAAGAGTCACCACCTAATTATTTAAGTGCATTAGGATTCTAAAAAGGGTTTAATTTGGATAACCAGAGATTGGGTAAGGACTTGAAATTATCCCGAGGGGAAGGTATTAGGCACCCCTTAGGATCCACTAGTGTGGTTTCCGGCCAAACTATTATTGTGACTTAAGTGCAAATAACACATAGACAAGTGAGAGTTTCAAATAAGAGGGGATTTTCATGTAATGGTCACAAATAAACAAAGTCATAAAGAACTAAAAAGAGTTGATTTTCTTAGAAGGAATGGTTTTAAAAGATTTAAAAGAAACAAAAAACAAAGGGGAGGGGGTCCTAGGTTTATTAATAATATGGATCACCCCACACAACATCCGGTAATCAATCCTAAGTGAGGGGCTACACGTGATGTTATCGCGTGGTCATCATAACCATATCTACCATTTCCCAACCCATTAAGGTATTAAAGCGCGGAACGGTCTCGTTTACATATTGCATGCTATTACTCGCACCAATCCTATCAGTCCCGAAGGTACTTGGGACTACTATTCCTAAAGGGAGAAGATATTAGCTTATTTGTGGTTTCAAAAGGTAAAATACTAATGCGATAAGGAAAAACACATATAGCAAGTTTGGGGAAAGCATATAGACATATAAAAGGCTCAAATGCACCTCCTTTAAACAGAAAGGCACATAATTTAGCATGTCTTGCACGTAATTTTTAAGGTCTATTTAAACTTGAAAGGTTGAGGCAGACTGATTTATTACATAGTTCAGATAAGAAGCCCGACTCAGCCTTGCCTACTGGTTGTAGCTAATGAAATCTGATTCAATTTATAAAATTTATCCTATGGTTTGCCTAAGTGTTGGATGAAAAAAACCCTATAGGCATGATTTTCTACAGATTTCAGAAACAAGGATATGAGCTAATTACATGCTGATTTGATAAAAAGTTGTTAGTTTTTAAGGAAGGGCGAGTTTTAGCAAAAGATCATAAGTTCTGCAACGAATGGAACGTCATTATTATTGCTGGTTTTATACTTATAAATGAGTGAGGCGATTTAGATTTGATTAAAACTCCTATAGGCATGCTTTCTATGCGTTTGTCGACTTTAGAACACTTTTGTAGACATAGAGAATTGCAGAAATCCTATAAGCATGATATCTAGATGTTGTATTTTTATATGAACATAATATCTAATTGCAGTTGGTTATTTAAGACCTATGAACATGTCTGCCTGACGAAAGGTGGATATACAAGATTCAGAAAGACCTATAGGCATATTTTCTATATGCATATGCAGAGTTCAGATTTCGAATAATAGTAAACATGGTATCTATATGAAAGAATGCAGGATTCCTATAGACATATCATCTACATATGAAAGTGCAGGATTCCTATAGACATGGCATCTATATGTAAGAATGCAGGATTCCTATAGACATGGTATCTACATATGAGAATGCAGGATTCCCATAGACATGGTATCTACATATGAGAATGTAGGATTCCTATAGACATGGTATCTACATATGAGAATACAGAAATTTAGAAACTCCTATTGGCAGGATATCTACCCCTTTGCATACATGGTTACCCCTCCCCTTTCACTAGCCATCCCAAAGAGTTTTATTACAAAGTTATTAACACCCGGAAAAAGTAATGTAAAGAAAAAATACACCAGAATTTAAAAAAATACAACCAAGGAGAGCGTGATTCACACTTCCTATTTGAAGTACGAAGTAAACCAACTCCAAGAGATTGTATTTCAATGACTTTCTCCTATTTGGGGTGTGTCAAAGTTTCATAAGAGCCTCACATGAACTCCGAGCAGTGCTCAAACCCAAATGCATTACCACATTAAGACATACTTTAGTGTGGAAGGACCAACCCTCAAGTGTCCAAGTTCAAAGGGAACTCAAGGTCCCAAAGCAAGGCTCACAAGAGGGGGGGAAACTTATGGACTAAGAGAGAGTGCAAGTGCAGAAGTAGAATTCTGAAAAGGGAAAGCGAAAAGGGAAGCAGCTTAAATTAGTAAACATACGAGTATAGGAGAATGGGGAGTTGTAGGAGGCAAAAGTAGGCTGGTGGGCATACCCAGCAATGGGAGATGCTAGCACATCCTTAGGCTTGTTAGCTCATATTGTTTAGAGGTTAAGACCCCCATGCATAAAACTTAATTCATGGACAACAACTTACATTGTCATGCCTCAAGTCATGACTCTAAACACATAGGGGTAAATAGCAGTAGGGATTCATAGCAGAAACAAGCAGAAAGAAATCAACATGCTAGTTTAAATATTTAACGCTGCAGAAGCGGTAAAATAGACATGGATACAAAAAGTTATAAATAAACACATTGTGATGATGCTGAAGCTTAAATTTGGACATACCAGTTTTAAAGAAAAAAATAGGGAAAAAAAGCAGTAGGTCTTGTAAACAGGCCACAATGCAAGCAAATAGAGAATACTATTATGAGTAAGTATGAGTGCAGAAGAGATTGTGAATTGTGTCGTTTTGAAGAATTGTCAAATCTTGTGTTGTGTGTTAAAGAGTCGTGCATTTATAGTTTTGAAAACCAGGCAGAAATAAGGTAAGAAAATAGTTAAGGAACTGATTGTCAATTAAGCATCAATTACACAAGACTTCCCTTAATTAAGGGATTCAGATTCAAACGGGTAAAACAATTTAAGGAAAGAAATTGAAAAAGCACTTTGTGCACAACATGTAATTAGGGGCAAATACATAAAAGGTTATTTAAGGATAGGGTTTTGAAGTACACGATTGTGCAAATAATGTAAGAAAATCAATTAACAACCAGTAAATCAAAAATCAAGGATCTTATAATTACTAACCCACGAATGAACCAAGTCGCAAAAGCTGAGAAGGGTTTTAACTTAGGTCGAGTCACAGAGAAAATCAGCAAATAAAGGAATGAAATCAATCAGACCATATTCAGAGGGAAGTATGACCTAATCACAAATTCGAAAGCCCTTTTAGAGGGAAGTTCATCACATATAAAGCGCATACATACATGTCAAGCATGAAAGAAGATGTTGTGTTATTGCAAAAATAGTAGAAAAAATCCAATTAAAAGAGTTTAGAAGAGTCAGAATCATATGAAAACAAGGATTTCCAAACTCAGTTCAGATACTCGAAGTTGGTCTGGAAGAGTTAGGGGCACTGAAATAAACCCTAGTTCAAACAAATCACATAAATAAATTTGGAAGAACCCCTAAATTCTAGGGTACATAATTAATCGAGTACAAAGATGAGAAGGCAAGTGATCGAAACAGGTTTAGAGGTCACAGAGAAGAGCTGAGACCTCTTGCATGTTTCTTTCAGCAGCAGAAACTCATGAGAAAAAAATGATAGCAAGTAACACGCAAAACATAGTAGAAGGATTCAATGAAAATACAAGAAGCTAATACGAAACATGATGGAGAAAACTGATAAGAACCGTAGAAGAAGCATTTTTAGAAGAAACTTAAACAGTGCTCAGTCGAAGGAACTTAATAGGGAAGCTTAAGAACTTAGTAATGAAAAATACAGTAGAAGAAATACAAGAACACAGGAGAAAAGAAATACAGTAGAAAAGCATGCGAGAACATAGTATAGGAAAACACAGTAGGAGAAGCATACAAGAACATGGTAAAGGAAAATACAAGAACACAGCAGAAGCAAATACACACGAAATCAAAAGAAAGAAAGTAAGAGAAATATTTAAATACTTTTTCCAACAAACCCTAGATCGTAGAAGAAATGGTTTTGAAAGTAATTTTTGAAATAAAAGCCAGAGAAATTGTTTGAAAACTCTGGAAAAGCATAGATACACAATAAATCTAAAGGAATTAAAGAAAACCTCAAAGGGTTAGGTTTCAGAAGAAACCTAGTAGTGAAAAAGGCTTTGAAAAGTCACCGATCTGAGTTAGAGAGATTAAAACGCGAACGACCATGGTACGCCGGAATAAGGCCGGAGATGGCCGTGGAACTCAAATCGAATGAAGCCTGGACCAAAATTCATTGTGGTCAGGTCCTGAACCTTCGAAAACCAAGCATGTAAGAGCAAGAGGAGGTGGGTATAGGGCTTTCATAGCCTTGGAAGCAATGGATTCCGGTGGCTTTCAGCGAGGAGGTGGTAGAAGGCGGCTAGGGTTTTTTGAAGATTCGAGAGGGTCTGAGAGAGTGGATGGTTTAGAGGCAGCTGGTAGGTGGAAAATGAGAAAGTTAGGGTGATCGTTTGGGTTAAAAAGGTAAGAGTTAATAGGGGTCATTGATCTTAGAGATCAACGGCCAGGATGAGAGGGGGTCTGGGTCGGGTAGGATTTAATTGGGTCAGGGGCAAGTTTAAATTAAAAATGGGTTGGGGAATTAAGATTGAAATTGGGTTTAATTGGCGATGATTTAAGGCTATAATTGAAATAGTTAGGGCTAGTATTTAAATAGCCACCTTCGATTATTTATTTTATAAAAATAGTAAAATATCTTTTGGCAACAATATAAAAATACTAAATTAATTTATAATATATCAATATCAAATGAAAAATACTGGACTTGATTTTGTAAGTATAAAATGCAATTAAATCTTAAAATAGGCTAATATTGCAATTATATGTAATTTAGCTTTAAAAATACTAAATAAATTTGTAAAAATATACAAAAATTATGTTAGCTATATTTTAGCATAAATATAAAATTCCAACAAATAAAATACCAAAAATAATAATTATGGAAATAATCATTGAGTTTTTATGGACGAAAAAGGGATATAAATCATTTTTAAAATCTTAAAATTATGGGAAAATAGTAAAAAAATGCTTGGATACACTTATATATGTGTATCTATGCTATTTGAAAATATTTTGCATAAAAGAAAATATACAGGAAAAATTGGGTATCAACACACCTTTACGGAGGCAATTTCCTTATTCCTCAATTTCCGGAGCTATCGGTCAAGAATGGTAACTGGAACTTCTTCATAGGACAGTTCTTCATTAACAATAGCTTCAACATGCATGATAGTGGACGGATCTCCCACTACTTTCTTCAACATAGACACATGAATGACTGGGTGTGCCAATGACATCTCGGGTGGCAACTCAAGCTTGTATGCCACCTGACCAATCCGCTGGATGATCTTGTATGGTCTAACATACCTTGGGCTCAATTTTCCTTTATTCCTAAATTGCATGATACCCTTCATGGCTGAAACCTTTAAGAATACTCAATCATCTTCTTTGAAATCCAAATCCATACGACAAACGTCCGAATAAGACTTTTGGCGTCTCTGAGCAGTTTTCAACCTTTCCTTTATAATTTTGACTTTCTCCATGGCCTGGTGCAGAATGTCCACCCCTATTAATTCAACTTCTCCGACCTCAAACCACCCAATGGGAGACCTACATCTTCTACCATATAGTGCCTCAAATGGTGCCATTTGGATACTAGCATGGAAGCTATTGTTGTAAGCAAACTCTATAAATCGCAAATGATCATCCCAACTACCTTTGAAATCAAGAATGCAAGCACACAACATGTCCTCAAGCGTCTGAATAGTCAGCTCTGCTTTCCCGTCAATCTGGGGGTAAAAGATGTGCTAAGGTTTACCTGCATGCCCAAACCTTACTGAAATTTCTTCTAAAAGTTGGTCGTGAATTGAGCCCCTCGATCCGAAATGATTGACACTAGAGTACTATGCAACCTAACTATTTCCTTGATCTATAATTGAGCATACTGTTCTGGTGTGTCGGTAGATTTGACTGGCAAAAAGTGTGCTGATTTTGTGAGTCAGTCCACAATCACCCAAATTGAATCGAACTTGCACGAAGTGCGCGGTAACCCTACCACAAAATCAATATTGATCATCTCCCATTTCCACATTGGGATTTCTATGCTTTGAGCCAATCTATCGGGCATTTGATGTTCGACTTTCACTTGCTGACAATTCGGACATCTAGCCACAAAGTCTGCCACATCCCTCTTCATGTTGTTCCACCAATAAACTTCCTTAAGATCATGATGCATTTTTGTAGAACCTGGGTGCACTGAATACCTGGAAGTGTGTGCTTCTGCCATGATCCTTCCCCGAAGACTGTTAATATTTGGAACACATAGGAGGCCTTAGCACCGTAGGGTACCATCGTCCTTGCTAAAGGAAAAAGTTGTGGTCTTGTGTTTATGAATCCCCTGTTTTAGCTATGCTAATAGTGGATCATTGAATTGATTTTCTTTCACATCCGCCATGAGCAACGATTCCGCCTTATTCTGCACAATTATCCCTACTTGACTAGAGTCTGCAAGGCGAACTCCCAAACTAGCCAACTGATGAACCTCTCGGGCCAATAGCCTCAGATGCGCCTTCAAATGAGCCAAACTTCCCATATATTTTTGACTAAGAGCATCAGCCACAACGTTAGCCTTTCCCATGTGATAGAGAATGTCAATTTCATAGTCCTTAAGTAAGTCCAGCCATCTTCTCTGCCTCAGATTCAACTCCTTCTGTTTGAAAATATATTGAAGGCTCTTGTGATCCGTGAACACATTCCCCATATAGATAATGCCGCAAAATCTTTAGTGCAAACACCACTGCTGCAAGCTATAAGTCATGGGTCGGATTGTTCTTTTCATGATTCTTGAGTTGCCTAGAAGCGTAGGCTATAAAATTTCCATGTTGCATTAACACACACCCAAGCCCGATCCTTGAAGCATCGTAATACACCACAAATCCCTCTGTATTCTCTGGCAGGGTTAATACCGGTGCTGAAGTCAATCTTGATTTCAATTCCTGTAAGCTCCTTTCACAAGCATCGGACCACTGGAACTTAACTGCTTTCTGGGTCAATTTAGTCAATGGAGAGGAAAGAGTAGAAAACCCTTCCACAAATCTTCTGTATTACCCGGCCAAACCGAAGAAACTATGAATCTCTATTGGAATGGTAGGTCTAGGCCAATTTTTCACTGCTGCAAGCTTTTGAGGATCAACCATAATCCCTTCCATGGAGACAACATGACCCAAGAATGCGACATATTCAAGACAAAATTCACATTTCAAAAATTTCGCATACAATTGATGATGCCGAATTGTCTGCAAAACTGCCCTGAGATGGTTAGCATGATCCTCTCGACTCTGGGAATACACAAGAATATTGTAAATGAACATTATTACAAAGGAGTCTAGAAAAGGCTTGAATACTCGATTCATAAGATCCATGAATGCTGTCGGGGCATTTGTTAGCCCAAAAGACATTACCAGAAATTCAAAGTGCCCATACCGAGTCCTGAAAGCTATTTTTGGAACATCCTGCTCCCTTATCTTTAGTTGATGATACCCGGACCACAAGTCAATCATTGAAAAACACATAGGACCTTGCGATTGGTCAAACAAGTCATCTATTCTGGGTAGAGGGTATTTATTTTTTATGGTGACTTTGTTAAGATGCCGGTAGTCAATACACATTCACAACGACCCATCTTTCTTTCTTACAAACAAATCTGGTGCGCCCCATGGTGACACACTTGAACGGATGAATCCCTTTTCTAACAAATCCTTCAATTGGTCTTTTAGCTCCTTTAATTTTGTTGGTGCCATTCTGTAAGGTGGAATTGATATAGGTTGTGTGCCTGGCATCATATCGATCCTAAAATTAATCGCCCTATTAGGTGGGACTCCAGGGAGTTCATCTGGAAATTCATTCACAACTGGCACGGACTCAAGGCTAAGTGCCTCGGCATCGATGTCCATAACCGAACTAAATGGCAGATGCACCACTTCTTGATCATCTTTGCGGCCTTAAGGTAAGAAATAAACCAACCTTGAGGCACTACATTATCCCCCTTCCATTCAACAACAGGATCATTAGGAAACTCAAGCCTCATAGTTCTAGTTCAACATTCAAGCTTGGCAAAACATGAATAAAGCCAATCCATCCCCATTATTACATCAAAATCAACCATTCCCAATTCAATAAGATCGTCCATGCTATCCCTACCACGCACCGTGACAACACAACTTTTATAAACTCGAGTAGCCAAAATTGACTCACCAACTAGAGTAGATACCGAGAATGGTTCATGAAGCTGTTCTGATTCTATCCCAAATTCCATAGCAACAAAAAGGGTAACATAGGACAGGGTGGAACCAGGATCAATAAATGCATACACATCATAAGATTGGATAGTCAAAATACCTGTAACAACATCTGGAGAAGCCTCTGCAGTCTGGCGACCACTCATAGCATAAAACCGGTTGGGTACTCCCAAACTCTGCACACCACCCCTAGCTACACCACGCCCCGTGGGTGCTGGGATACCTCGATCTTGAGAGGGGGCTGAAGATGTAGCAGCTGCTGGGTTGGCTGGTTGTGATGTGCCCCTACCTGCTCCCTGGCGAGATACACGACAATGCCTCTGAATATGACCCTTCATCCCATATCTACAATATATAGGCAACTCCACGTAGCAAATCACCGAGTGCATCTTCCCTCGCCTGGGGTATGGAGACCTCTGTTGCTGCTAGGATCTCTCTCCTGACAGACCCCACTGGTGGGATCCCCTACCGCCCTGACCGCCAGAAATGACTCCACTGCTGCTGCTGGTTGGGCCTTGATGGCGGTGCACTGGCTGGAGACTGTGCAACAGACTAGGATGGCACTGATGACACTCCCTGAAAAGCTGATCTTCCCCCACTTAGAGAATCGCCCATGTTGCCCGTAGACCGAGTCTTTCTGCTACCCTCTCTCTCCATTTTGTTCTTCAGCTTGCGGTTCTCTGTGGCCTAAGAAAATGCCTCCATCTTCCCATAATTCATGTCAGAGTTCAAGGCAGCTGTAAAGGCCTCTTTAGTTGTCAAATGATTGAGGCCATGAACAAACTGACGCACCCTAGCCTCTATTATGGGAAACTTGTGAATAGCATATTTGGACAGGCGGGCAAACTCTATATGGTACTCCCATACACTTCTACTACCCTGCTTCAGATTCTCAAACTCAGCTGCACGGGCTGCCCTTGTCTCGGCAGGCAGGATATGGTCTATAAATGCATCGGCAAACTCGCTCCACCTCGCCGGAAGGCTCCCCTCCTCGCGGGAATCTTCCCACAACTCAAACCACGAATAGGCCACCCCTTTAAGACGGTACACAGCTAACTCTACTCCCCGTGTCTCTGTTGCATGCATAACCCTGAGGGTCTTGTACATCTCATCAATGAAATCCTGAGGGTCCTCTTCCAGGTTGCCACCCGTAAAAACTAGAGGGTCTAACGAAAGGAATCTATTCGCCCTAGAACTGGTGGAATCCCCTTGCTGGCTGGATGAACTGGGTGCAACATTTGATGTTTGGGAATGAAAGGCCACTAGCTGGGTCAATATCTGAATAGCTCCTCTAAGATCCCCATCAGAAATACCAGAACCGGAAGCTGGGGCTGGAGGCAGGACAGGAGTATCAATGGGAGTGATAGTGGCATCATCCGTAGGTGTAGGAACTGGGGTAGCCTGCTCTAGAATAGATGAACTAGGCAGGGTGATAGCAGGGCAACTACCTTCACCCGCAATATCAAGCAGTGATTCATCAGCCACTGCTGAGGTGGCATTGGCTTCTTGGCCAATTCTCGCTTTCTTCTTAGGTTCCATTTACTGAAAGGTAGAACAACGCACCAATTAGAGAAGGAATAGTTTCACAATTGCCGCACAATTTAAAATATCAAAGAATGGTGTTATTCCTAATGCCCAAGTAGCCTCCAACTCATAGATGTGGTCGACTTCACACCAATAAGAAAGACTCAACTAGACACGGCTTCGAGACATCCAAGGACACTTTAAAACCTTAGGCTCTAATACCAAGTTTGTCATGCCCTAGCCCTGGGAGGCGCGACCAGCGCTCTATCGAGTGAACCCAACTGAGCAAGCCTCATTGACACTTTCTACCGAACTCAATATGATTTGGGGAATCCGGCTTTTGATTAATTAGACAATAGCAACTTAAGCGTTCAACATTGTTAGTTCATTTATATATATCACAAATCTTAAATCGTGGTTATGCTTCCAAGATTTCATACAGTCATTGCTTAGACAAACTAAAGAATAGAGTTGTAACACAGTTCATTAACCCAACCAACACCGATACATACCTACATGACGTCTATAGGGCATCTATGGATACAAAAGATGAATTATGACAACGCCGGCAAAAAGGCCCTGGATATACCTCAAAAATAGAAGTCTACAACAAAAGAATTACATCATAACCCCTTGAGGGAAAAAGGGGCTCACCGAGTCTTCGGGATGAGGACACTCCACTACGCATGATCGGCACTATCCGCTATAGAGTCACCTACATTCATTTAAAAATGTAGCGCCCCCGAAAAAAGGGACGTTAGTACTATGGAATAGTACTAGTATGTATAACTAAACACTATATAATTAAAAAGAACTTTCATACAAGAATGAGGAATCACAAGTATAACCCAAAACTTCAAGAGATCAACACATTATCAAATAAAGGAATCATACAACTTTCACACCATTTTTCTGTGGTTTTTAGTTTGGGGCAATTCACATTATTCATCATTTCTCACAATACCACCGCTATTTTGGGCGGAGTCCGATCTCGATCCGATCGGCTAGGTTGCCTCATTTGAGACATACACTTCAATCATAATCTCATTTTCCTTTTTTTTATCATGAATTCATTTTTAGCATAATACCACCATGTGTGAGGCATGGCATCCGATCACGGCCCGATCGGCTAGGCCGCCTTACCACGGCATTTTTCCTTCTTATTAGTCATTTCGTTACACATATATCATTTCATAGGCACTTGGAGCCACGACTTATCACATCATTCTTAGCACTAGGCCGCACTTTACTTTATTCCCAATTTTAATATTAGCTTTGCCATTTAGGACAGTATTAAATCATAAGCATAAATAAGATTCCAAGTGGATGGCACAACAACACAATGTCATTAGAAATTAAAGTCTAAGTATTTCAATACATGATTCGTACCTCTTGCCCCTTTCAAGTTATCAGGATAGCACATTGATCAAGTTACAACGCACCTTTCACGCATAAAGAATTACAACATCAATTCATGTAAAATAATAATGAACGCAAGAATCCAAACTTTAGCCTTACCACATTTACACAAGCACTAATGAAGCTCAATTTCTAAAAGATGGGGTTTTAGTCATACATACCTCAATATAGCTTTCCTTAATCCTTACAAAATTCTGGAAATCCTAGCACTTCGATCCATTGTATAAGATTTTCAAATTGAACCAAGAATTAGGGACAAGATTAGAATTCCAGCTCGTTTGAGCATATTATCAAGCATTAGGGGCATTGTGATCTTAGGTCCTTTTTGCGAAAGATTTCTATCATTTTATACCCTAATTATTTTCTTTTTAGTTCACAACTTCCCAATACTCCATTGTCTTGTATGCATGTAAGAAATCTATTCTTATACCCATAAATTACCTCACTAATGACCGCTTATGGCTATGTCTAAAATTTAAAAGCTAAGACGATGAAGTCTTACCTTTTAGAGTGAATTTTTTAGGTGCCTCACTTGATTATCTTCAATGTTTAACAAGGATTGTGGAGAAATTTTATACGAAAGCACCTTCCCTCTCTTAGACCCTCTTTCTCACTCTAAAAATATCAGGAAAATAGGCTCAAAATGAGCTATTGCACAAGATATAACGGCTGGGGGCTGGGTTTTAAAAATTAAAAAATAGGAGCCTGACTCAAATCTGCGATCGCAAAGCTGACATGTGGTCCATAGAATGGACCGCAAATTGCTCCTCAATACCTGAAGACACTGTTTGGTTGTGCGACAGAAATGCGGTGCGCATACCTGTTATACAGTCACATAATGCACTGCAGAACTGACCCTTACAAAATCCTGAGGGGATTATGCGACGACTATACGGTCCGCATATCTATTATGTGATAGCATAATTGATCGCATAGTTGACTTCAAATTTGACCAACACACTATTTCACTCTATGGCGACTATGCGGTCTGCATAGCTATTATGCGACCGCATTCTTGACCGCATAATCGCACTTTTCTGGAAAACATTAATTCTTGACTTTTTAATGTATAGATCAGTCCAAAGGGTCCAAATTTACACACTTCTAACACATATTCCTAATTTGGCACTACGAGCTTTTGAGTTTTGGGTAGAAATATTTCACGGGCCTTTACAAGGTATCTAGGCACTCAGGGCTTCCTTCACTCCCTACCTCCATTTACAGGGAGAGGTTACTTTGAGTGTGGGTATTTGAGTCATATAGAGAGGTTCTGTCCTCACCTTAAGGGAGGCTTATCCCAGTAGAGGATTTAGCCTTTGGCTTCAGCACCAGTTACTTCACCACCCACCCACCCAGCTCGGGATGAAGGTCAGTCAGCTATGGATCGCCCTATATGGGGAAGCCGATCAGGTGGCGGTCAGGCCCATTTCTCTTCACTCCCTACCAAACCAGATGCTATTACTTTAGATGTTGTGATAACAGGTATTATCTTAGTTTGCCATAAGGATGACTCTGTATTATTTGATCCTGGTTCCACTTTTTCTAATGTGTCGTCGTATTTTACTCATTATTTGGATACGCCCCACGAGTCCCTTATTTCATCTGTTCATGTATCTATATCAGTGGGCGATACTATTATTGTGGACGGTATATATCGATCATGTGTAGTGACTATTAGGGGACTAGCGTCTAGAGTAGATCTGTTACTACTTAGTATGATTGACTTTGAAGTGATATTGGTCATGGATTGGTTGTCTTTGTGTCATGCTAAGACGGGGACATTGGCTATGCTGGGAGTTCCACGGATTGAGTGGCGAGGTTCGTCAAATTATGTTACTAGTAGAGTAATTTCATTCTTGAAGGCTTTCTTATTTGACTTTTGTGAGGGACGTCGGTGTATAGACTCCTACTATTGATTCAGTTGCGGTGGTGAGGGATTTTCTGGAGGTGTTTTCTGTAGACCTATTGGGCATGCTGCCAGACAGGGATATTGATTCCGCTATTGATTTGGTGTCGAGCACTCGACCCATTTCTATTCCACAATATATTATGGCACCGACAGAGTTAATATAATTGAAGGAACAACTTCAGGAACTCCTTGATAAGGAGTTTATTCGGTCTAGTATGTCACATTGGGGTGTACCAGTTCTATTTGTGAAGAAAAAAGATGGCACTATGAGAATGTGCATTAATTACAGGCAATTGAATAAAGTCACATTCAAGAACAAGTATCTTTTGCCTTGTATTGATGATTTATTTGACCAGCTTTATAGAGCAAGGGTGTTCTCTATGATCGACTTGAGGTCAGGGTATCACCAGTTGAAGATTAGGGACTCGGACATTCTTAAGACAGCTTTCAGGACACAATATAATCATTATGAATTCCTTGTGATGACTTTTAGGCTGAACAACGCCCCAGCAACGTTCATGCATTTGTTATCCTGGTGTACTCTCGTAGCCAGGAAGAGCACGCTGAACATTTGAGTGTTGTATTTCAACGGTTGAGGGAGGAAAATATTTATGCTAAGTTCTCCAAGCGTGAGTTTTGGCTCAGTTTAGTGTCGTTCTTGGGACACATGGTGTCCAGCGAGGGTATTCAGATTGACCCAAAGAAGATAGAGGCAGTCCAGAGTTGGCCCAAACCATTCTCAGCCACAGAGATTCATAGCTTCTTAGTTTGGTGGGTTATTACTGTCAGTTCATGCATGGTTTCTCTTCTATTGAATCGCCCTTGACCAAATTGACCCAAAAGGGTTCTCCTTTCAGGAAGTCGGATGAGTGTGAGATGAGCTTTTAGAAGCTCAAGACTGCCTTGACCACAACCCTAGTGTTAGTTCTGCCATCAACTTTTGGTTCTTATTCAGTATATTGTGATGCTTCTCGGATAGGTATTGGGTGTATTTTGATATAGGAGGGTAGAGTTATTGCTTATGCTTCATGCCAGTTGAATCCCCATGAGACGAACTACCCTGTTCATGATTTGGAGTAAGTTGCCATTGTTCACGCGTTGATGATTTAGAGGCACTATCTCTATGGTGTGTCTTGTGAGGTGTTTACTAATCAATATAGCCTCCAACACTTATTCAAAAAGAAGGATCTAAATTTGAGGGAGAAGAGATGGTTGGAGCTGCTAAAGAACTTTGATATTACTATTTTATACCATCGGGGAACGACCAATGTGGTGGTCGACGCCTTGAGTAGAAAGGCGGTGAGTATGGGTAGTCTTGAATTCCTACCTGTTGGTGAGAGACCTCTTGCAGATGATGTTCAGGCTTTGGCCAATCGGTTTGTGAGACTAGATATTTCGGAACCCAGTCGGTTCCTAGCTTGTGTTGTTTCTCGTTCTTCCTTATTCGATCGCATCAGAGAGCGCCAATATGATGATCCTCATTTGCTTGTCCTCAAGGACAAGGTTCTGTATGATAATACTAGAAATGTGACTATTGGTGATGACGGGATATTAAGGATGTATGGCTGGATATGTGTGCCTAATGTAGATGGGCTTCGGGACTTGATTCTTAAGGAGGCCCATAGTTCACAGTATTCCACCCATCCGGGTGCCGCGAATATGTATAAGGATTTAAGGCAACACTATTGGTGGAGGAGGATGAAGAAAGATATAGTTGGGTTTGTAGATCGGTGTCTCAATTGTCAGCAGGTGAAATATGAGCATTAGAGACCGTGTGGCTTGCTTCAGCAGATAGAGATTCCAAAGTGGAAATAGGAGCGGGTTACCATGGATTTCGTAGTTGGTATCCCACGGACTTCGAGGAAGTTCGGTGCTATTTGGGTGATTGTGTATCGACTGACCAAGTCTGCACACTTCATTCATGTGTGTACTACCTATTCTTCAGAGCAGTTGGCTGAGATTTGCATTAGAGAGTTCGCCTTTATGAAGTGCCAGTTTCTATAATTTCTGACCGAGGCACACACTTTAAATCAGAGTTCTGGAGGGTCGTGCAGAAAGAGTTGGGCACTCAAATTAAATTAAGCACAATATTTAACCCTCAGATGGCTGGTCAGTCCGAGCGTACTATTTAGATTTTGGAGGACATGTGTGTGCTTGTGTCAATGATTTTTGTGGTTCATGGGACCAGTTTCTACCACTTGCAGAGTTTGCTTACAAAAACAGTTATCAGTCGAGTATTTAGATGGCTCCATATAAGGCTTTATAAGGGAGGCATTGTAGATCTCTAGTGGGTTGGTTTGAGCCAGGTGAGGCTAGGCTTTTGGGTACGGACTTGGTTCAGGATGTATTGGACAAGATGAAAGTGATTTAGGAGTGACTTCGCACAACTCAGTCAAGACAAAAGAGTTATGCTGATAGAAAGGTCTGTGATGTGTATTACATGGTTGGGGAGAAGGTCTTACTGAAGGTATCACCCAGGAAGGGTGTTATGAGATTTGGGAAGAAGGGCAAGTTGAGCTTTTGATTTATTGGGCCGTTTGAGGTGCTTTGGAGGATTGGGGAGGTGGCATATGAGCTTCCTTTCCACCTAGTTTGTTAGGTGTGCATCCAGTATTTCATATTTCTATGCTATGGAAGTATATCGGTGATCCGTCTCATGTCTTAGATTTTAGCACAGTTCAGTTAGATGGTGATATTACTTATGATATGGAGCCAATGGCTTTTCTGGAGCGACAGTCCCGAAAGTTGAGATAAAATGATATAGCTTCAGTGAAAGAGTAGTGGAGAGGTCATCCCGTAGAGGAGGCTACTTAGGATACCGAGAAGGAGATACAGAGTAGATATCCACACCTATTTGAGACTTCATGTATGTTTGTAGACTCGTTCGAGGATGAACGTTTGTTTGGGGGGGGGGGGAATTTAACGACCCAGCCGGTCATTTTGATAGTTTTAGCCCCATTTCCCCAGTTCTTCTTCTTTTGTATTCTTCATCTATATTATGAATTGTGGGTCAGTAGGTTCGGGTCTGGAGTGGTTTCAGAGAGGATTTGAGACACTTAGTCTCTTTTGTGAAGGCTTAAGTTGGGAAAATAAACCAGATCTTGACTTATGTGTAAATGATCTCGGATGAGAATTTTGATGGTTCCATTAGCTCGATTAGGTGATTTAGTCTTAGGAGCACGTCCAGAATGTGGTTTGGAGGCCCGTGGTAGAATTAGGCTTGAATTGGTGAAAGTTAGAATTTTGGCGATTTTATTTGGTAGTGGAAATTTTGATATCGGGGTCGAATTGGGTTTCCAAAAGTTGAAGTAGGTTCATGGTGTCATTTCTTACTTGTGTGAAAAATTAGACGTCATTCAGACGTAGTTTGATAATTTTCGGCATCGTTTGTGGAATTCGGAAGTTTAGAAGTTCTTAGACTTGAATCCGAGGGTAATTTGATGTTTTGATGTTGTTTTGAGTGATTTGATGGCTTAAATAAGTCTGTATGGGATTATATGACTTGTTGGTATGTTCAGTTGAGGTTCCGAGGGCCTCGGGTTAATTTCGGGTGGTTAACAGAACAAGTTTTGAAATTGGAGGAGTTGCTGATCTTGGAATTTTGAAGAGAGTAATTTGGGAATTTGAGGGACCAAATGATGTCGGATTTTGATGAATTGGTATGGGTAGACTCATGAGTGAATGGTCTTTCTAGTTTTGTTATTTTTGTCGGATCTTGAGACGTGGGTCCGGGGGCCGGGTTTGAGCCGATTTCGGGATTTTGTGTCCAATTATGTAGTTTTTCTTGTGGAATTTATTCTTTGCCCTATATCAATTGCATTGTATTGCTTGTTACTAGATTCAGGATGTTTGGAGGCCGGTTGAGAGGAAAAGGCATCGCGGAGTAGGATTTTGGCTTGGTTATGGTATGTAATGCTTCCAAACTTGGTTCTTTGGTTCGAATCCCCAAACTACATGTTATGTGGTCAGTATTGAGGTGATGCACATGGAAAGTGATGGGTGTGCATCGTGCACACTGAGAATCGTGACCCGATTCATTCCATGGCACGGTTTAATGACTTTTCTTGTGGATATCCGTGTTTCCATTATGTGATAGACTAACCGAGTTGCAAAACATACTAGATATCATGTTAGGGTTTCACACCAATACTACTGGAACCCTTAGTGGTCATTTCTTGCTGTCATTCACTTATTTCATTATTATTTTGTACCTAGTCATATTCATGCTTTTCATATCGTATTCTCAGTCTCAGTTGTTACTATTGGCATAAAATATCATTGTTTCTGGGCTAGTTTTCATGACATTGTATGCCCGTGGGTAAGGCTGGAGAGTGATGACTGAGTGAGGCCGAGAGCCTGATTATGAGTGACAGTTATGGGGTCAGGATTCACGCCGCAACGGTTATATTAATTAAGATAGTGTTTGGTCCTTAGGAGCCCCTCCGGGAGCCCCTCCGGAGTGTGCACACCCACAGTGGGTGCAGATGATATTATTGAGGGATGGATCTTCCCTGGACATGGATCTTGTCTGAAGCATTGATACCTAGAGATGGATCTTCTCCACAGGGATAGAATGGCCTTCCTCGGTACTGAATGACCGTTGTCAATTATGTGTATATATTCCAGGATGGATCTTCCCTGGGACAAATGGTCATATACAATATTGAGTGTTTGAGCACTTGAGAGCGCGGGTACATGGTACATTTTCATACATTCTGTTCTTTGGCAGGTACAGATTAGCTGAGCATTATACCTCACGTTGTCCAGATTTATATTTACTTTATTGCTTGAGCTGAATACTTGAATTGAAAGCATGCCTATTTTCTGTACAATTTACTTCTGTTTACCTGTTGAGCTTAAGTTCGTCACCACCTGTCAGTCCATAGTTTGGACTTGTTACTTATTGAGTTGGTGTACTCACGTTACCCCTTGAACCTTGTGTGCAGATCTAGGTATTTCTGGCCGTGGTAGCGGCAGCTGATAATTGGAGATAGTAAGGTAGCTGTTTGGCGACCGCAGTTCTGCGTTCTTCCTCTCTATCTTCCCCATAGTTGTATTTTGAAATTTTGCCTGACTATGCTAGTCTTGTTGTTATCAGAACAGTTCATAGTAGTGGCTTATGACTTAGTGACACCCCGATATTTGGGGCTTTATTTTCCACATTTCTATTTTGAGTTTTACTCTTGTTTTCTTCATGAAATTGTGTTAAACATGATATCCTTTAGCATATCTTTTAATGAATTATTGTAGTTTTGTGGAATTCGGCTGGCCTAGTACTATTGATTGGCGCCATCTCGACAGGTTTGCGTTTAGGGTCATGCCAATAACAGTTTAATCCCAACATGAATATGTCACTTCATTTACCAACTAGCACGAGGAAGGTACATCTCTATGCCTACATGTGAAATATACATGTCAAATCAACTATATCACGGTGACACCATTAAGACTAATCACACATCAACATTATTATTGTACGGATGTCTAGCATAACTGCCCATTATCAAGCACATATATAAAATATTGTGCACGCGCCCACTGTTGGTATGTCAGACTTTGGAGGAGCGGATCCTGCTCAAGCACAACTTATAATCACACAGCCCATATAATGGGTCCTGGTTCACAGTATCCCCAAAACAATAACACTTAGCCCAATATGAGCCTGGCATACACGTCACCTCAAAATCAGTACCAAATGGGAACTATGGCCCAAACTCAGTCATCAACTGGTCAAGTCTTAGTTAACCACATCTAAGAATATTAAATATCAACATTATTACACATATGAGGCACCAATAACATGTAAGGAACCAAATAAGAACGTATTGAGAAAGAAATATCATACACGAATATAGCATCGTGACTGAGAGTATGTGTACAATTAAGCAAATAGCTCAGAAATGGCAGGAATAATCTTATGAAGTATCAAACGAATAGAACATAGCCTAGACATTATTTATAACATGAATCAGAGCTCAAATGTTCGTACACCTTTAGAAAACACAGACATAATAGGGCATGATAGCAAAATAATCCTATGATAGCCTAAAAGCCAACTCGAATCATGAACACTTCAGTGCACGAACACTACGTCACCCCAATACCTCTCATATAACATAGTTTTATGGGTTAAGTACGCTTAAATCCAAGTTTAGATATGTTACTTATCTCAAAGAGCGCAAATCAATAATCCAAAAAGTCCTTGCCACGTGAATTGGCCTTTGAGAGACTCGAATCTAGCCAATGCAACTTAATATCATCAATATAAACCATCGAAAATCATTCCAAATGATAAAGCTAAGTCTTGAATGAAATATGCAAAGTCAACCAAATAATCAACCCTAGGCTCGCACCCCAGAACTCGATAAAATTTACAAATTCCTAACACTCATTTAATTACAAGTCCAACCATACTAATTTCATCCAATTCCATCCACAAATTGATCTTCAAATCACCTAATCTCACTCTCCAATAACATAGCCCAAAATTCCAAAATTTCACTATAAAGTCAAATTAACTAGGTGAAATAATCAATATATAGCAAAATTGAATAATCTTTACTCACCTCTTCAATTGTAGCAAAAAGCCTCTCAAAAATCGCCTCCACCGAGCTCCAAATTCCAACTATGAGAAAATGGTCCAACCATCATTTTAAAACCTTCTGCTCAACGATTCTCGCACCTACAGCTCACTTAACCGCACCTGTGGTCCCGCTTCTACGGAACAGTGTCCGCATCTACGGCTATCTCCAAGTGCCTGACCATCCATGTTTATGGACATTCTATTGCATCTGCGAGTCCTCTTTTGTGGGCTCCTTCCGCACCCCTGGTCCTCGACCTTCCAGCAACATTCATCCTTTACGTATCTGCGTATGCGCACCTGTGCCCCAATGCCCACATCTGCAGACTTCCTCTATAGCCTCTCCCCTTCGCTTTTGCGCTCACACACCCGCATAGGTGTGCTTGTAGTTGCAGAAATACTCTCGCACCTGCTCTCTTCCCTAGCTTCTGCCTAACCCGCATATGCGATCACCAGGCTGATTTTGCCGCCTCGCACCTGCAGTCAGTGCGATTTCGCCAAAACCTACAATCCTACAACCATTTCTCTAAGTCAAATATGATCCACAACTCATCAGAATCACACCCGAGGCCATTGGAATCCCATCCAAACATAGAAACATGTCATAAAATTCAATAAGAACTTACTCAAAGCATCAAATCACATCAAACAACACCAAAACCACGAAGCCCTAATTCAAGCCTAACGAACTTTCAACTTCTAAAACTCATGCCGAACCATATCAAATTAACTCCGAATGACCTCAAATTTTGTATGCAAGTGTCAAATGACATAACGGTCATATTCCAACAGCCGGAACTGAAATCCAAATACGATATCAACAAAGTCAACTCCCGATCAAACCTCTTAACCTTTCAAACCTTTAACTTTCCTACTTTCCCCAAAAAGCACCAAATCAACCCACGGACCTGTAAATCAACATCCAGATATGCGCCCAAGTCCAATTACCATATAAAACTATTGGAACCATCAAAATACCATTATGGGGTCGTCTACACAAAAGTCAAACTCTGATCAACTCTTTCAACTTAAACTTTTAACCCTGGGACTAAGTGTTCTAATTCATTCCGAAACTTCCCCGACACCAATCCAACGATCCAGTAAGTAACATAACAACAAGTGAGCATAGAAGAGGCAAAAATAGGGGAATGGGCTACTATACACAAAATGACCGACCGAGTTGTTATGGATGTCATATTCTTCTTGAACATAAAAAGTGTTGATCATATCACTAGTTTCAAATTTTGCAATTTCTGATGAAATTGTAGAAACAGCGACACTAGGGGTGCTTGCATCTATAGTATTTTCAGCAAACAACACACATAGTTTGACTGTTGTCATCTTGCTTATTTTTTCAATTTCGTGTAAACACTAACGCTCATATCACTGCAAATTGTAATTGGAAAATATCCTTGAGCAATATCATACTGAATAATTATTGTGTTACTCTCGTTCTGTAGTTACTTTTCAATCTCTCTATGTAGTTGTTCAAATTTTCAACAGGTCTTTATTAGAATTGCATCAACATGAAAGTTTATGAAATTATAGTTATCATCCCATTCTTCGTTGTGCTGTAACAAAATTGGTATATATTCCATGTTATTACAGAGTCTCAGCTTAGATTATCAAACTAAACTATTTCTTATCTCGAAAATCGAATCTTAGAAGTGCTCTTTTCAGCACTCTCAATATCAAATAGTGAATTTGAGAAGGAATTTTTCCCAACTTAAATCATCTACAATGATTTATTCCTCGAGATGTTCAGATCTCTAAATCGATAACAAAAATTTAGTTAAAAATCAGCTTTTGTTCGACGTTTTTACACAACATAAGTGCTAAACTGCTTTTATGTTCAAAATTGAATCTCGACAGTATTATTTTTAACACTGTTAATGTCAAATTGTGAATTTCAACAACGCATTTTTTCAACTCAAATCAACTGCTATGATTCAAACCTCCATATATCTAGATCTCCAGACAAAGAACATAATTTTTAGATAAAATTTAGAAGTTTGAGCACTAAACTTCTTTAATATCCAAAATCAAAATCCGAACAACACGATGCAAATTTGAGCAGCAAAACTTTTAGCATCTTCGAACTCATTTCAGCTTCTATGATTCGAATAGATTGAAAATATTTTTGCTTCAACAAAATTTGAGTATAAAAAAGTCGGATTTTCAGTTGCTATCATTCTATTTTTTTCAGGCTTTGGATAGCGATTTTCAAATCTTCAACAATAGTGATCTATAGTATTTGCTAGTGTAATCTCAATTTTTGTGTGCTAATCTTTTGTGAAATTTTATCAAAATTTGAGCTGCTCTTCCGTTTTATAGTTAGGACATCAGGTGTTGGTGATTATTTTGGAGTTCAACGTCTTTTAGCTTAAGAGCCTGTTTGTCCAAGCTGCCAAAAATTAATTATTATGAAAAGTACTTTTTTTCTCATAAGTATTTTTTTCTCAAAAGTACTTATAAAAAAATAGTTTGCGTTTGGCTAATTAATTTAAGACGTACTTTTTGTAATATTTGATAAATAAGTTAAGTTTGAAAAATATTTCTAAATTGTGCTCTTGAGTGTCAAATTACCAAAAAGGAGGTCTTATAATTATTTTTAAAAAAATCAACTTAAATTTTTATCTTGAGGGACTTTTATTATTTTTTATTTTCTTTAATTAAAATATACAACAAAAAGTAAACATACATATATAAGATTTAAATCAATATAATATATATAGTTATACCAAAGCATATAGTATTATCTAATATAATTACTTTTTATATTGTCATCATTCAATATGAATTAGAAGTCTATTCCACAAATTACTATATATTGACAATCCACCATTAAATAATAAGCAAAGTCACTCATACAATAATAATTTTTCTCAATAATTTCATTTCTAATTCTATCATACAAAGCCTCCATATTAGTAGAAGACTTGCCTTGCTTTTCTAAAGGAATACTAGAAGATCCATCTCCTGCCTCAATCTCTGCAGTAATATTATAATAGTTGAATTCTTATCGGTAAAAGAATGTCGTCAGATGAAATTATGTACATCTATGGTAATTGTAATAAGATGATTTTGAGCGTTGTCACACCTCCTTTTTACCAACTCTAGGGAAGATACAAGGGAGTTTTTCCAATTTAAATGACATTATTCGAAATGGTATTATTTTATTTATTTTTCAGAGTCGCTACTTGGAATAGTTTATTTATTGTCCCAAGTCACCGGTTTATTTTAAAAATCCCAAATCGAGGAAATTTTGACTTTATTTAAAAGTCTGAGAATCAGAAATTTTAGATAAGAAATTTTGTTAACCCGAAAGAAGGTGTTAGGCATTCCTGGGTTAAGTAGTTCGAGCACGGTCGCTTAAACTATTAAAATTGGCATATTATCTTATTTACTACATGTTTTAACCTATTATGCATTTTAGCTTTTATAACCACTTTTGATAATTTTAAACCGCTTTTAGGAAGATTCAACGTTATTTAAAACATGCCTTGAACCACGATACATAAAATGTACCCGCAGTTCGCAACATGTTCTATTTAACATTGTTGAGAAATTGAAATTGGGGGAATTTAAAAATCGCAAACTATGTTATGGGAACCATACCCGTAGCTATGATGAGTTATTTAAAGAAATGCGCCTAAAGCAACTACGAAGGTTCGAATTTAGAAGTAATATTTGTGAGGGCCATAGATAATTTAATTGATGGCATGCCTCGATCTTTTTCTATAAGAGTTAACTAGTTTTATGAGTTAAGGGCTTTGTTTGGCATGGCACACTTCAATTAACTTTAATAGAAGTTTTGCATTTTAATTAATTTAAGACTAAGTAATTTTGAAGCTCAGACTAGGAAATATTTTAACTAGAAATGGAAAGGCTGGGCTTAGAAATTTTATTAGACAAAAGTTTTGGGACAGGTCGCTCAGTATGGAATGAATCCATAATTGCCCAGCCTTTTAAAGAAGCTGGATCTGGGCTCCAAATTTGGGCCCAGCTGAAATGGGATTTCCAGGATTTAGTTCAACTAATGTTTACCTACATTGGGCTTCAGGCGGGGCCCGTTGTGAATTTACACCGGCTGGGTCTATCCATCCTTTTAAATTCTTGGTCATAGTATACATATAAATCGCGAGCTACAAGTGAAACTTTCTTTGAAATAGAGGAAATTCAGATTCAGAACACAACTAAAATTGAATGTTAATTATACTACACATGATTTGCAAATATTAATTACAAATAATTGAACTTAAAATATAAAGTTGCTACTTATAAAATACATAATCAGGGGACTCAAGGCGACTAGGCCAGCTGGCCATGGCATGGTCTTTTAATTGGGCCGATTTCCAACCCAATTCCCAGACAAGGACTCCCACTTGTCATGCTGAAGAAATGGAACAGGAGCTCAAGGTCATTTGGGCCTGAAGTTGAGCCCAAAGACAATGAGTGAATTCGAACAAAGGCAGCCCAACCTGAGTTTTTACCAGGCTGCCTTTCCTGGACCTTATCCAACCCCAAATCAATGCAACTCCCTCCTTATAACACATAAAAAAATCAACAGTAGATATATAATTTAAAACAGTGCTATTAACAAGGATTAAACCTCAAATTTTCACCATGTACTAATTTATGCCATGATGAATATACATTTAGATGCAGTAATTGCAACCCATCATGCAGAATGTAAGCTTGAACTTACAAATATAACTTGTTTAACCAAGTTTTTTAACAGTCCATTTATTACAAAAAATCTGAGTACAAATAGAAACTTTTATGGCAGTTAATAGACTTTTGTATTGTTGTTAAACCAAACTACTACTTTCTTGAAAGAAAAAAAATTATTCAAAATAACAATCTAATCTACAACTAATCTACTAACTACATCTTAGGCTAAAACTATTACAAACTTGCATAACTAGTAGAGGATTCCTGCCTCCTTTGGACATGGCTTGTCCATGAGAGCTTGATCTTCCATTGTTAAAAGAACAATATGAGTCCACTCTAAGGATTCTGAACCTACTGATTTAACAAACTAGTGGATAAATCAACAAGCTTTAGCTCATGGCCCAAGCAATCAAAGAATGAGAAAAACAATGGTTTTAAGTAAAAAAAAAATCAGATGAAGGAGAGAAAGAAAGCATAACTTCAAACAAATCACAAAAAAAATCAATCATAAATGTTGTTATGGAGCAAACTATTTTTGCATCTTTAAGAATACTTTCCTACTACCGAAATGCCTATAAAAACACAAGAAGAAGCTGATTAAAAAAGAACACTCATTGATTCCTACCATTGATTCAAACACGCCACACATATATAGACATGACGGGGTTAAGATTTGTACAAAATAGGTTCATTCATAGTTAGAATAGGGTTACATACCTAAAGGCAAATGAACTGAAGAAAAAAGAACCAAATAAAGGTCCAAAAACCAAAGAGAAAATGACCAAAATCCAGCAGTAACATCCAACCAAATACAACAGTGACCCGAACCGAATAAAGACAACTTTAAAAATCAAAAACCAGCAAAGAAAAAAACAAGGGAAAATCTCTACTTCACACCATATTTTAACTTGTAGAGAATCAGAAAATCAAAAGTTTTGGAGCATTTCAATGATTTATGGAATCTGAACTTTTAGGAATGAAAATAGAGCCTTTTTTGTCCAGAGAATAAGGTTGACTGTGTGTATAGTCTAATGATTGTCTGTGTCTTTTTTGTGTGAAAGGGATATACAATGCCATATGCTAAAGGAATAAAAGAATCATTCCTTCAGCTAAAAAAGAGAATATTCTTAACAGAAATGGACAACTGGCTATCCCTCGTTGGTTTCAGTACTTTGTACTAACCAAATGAGGTCAGCTGCCCCTATTCTAGAACATTTCCAGCATAGACCTTATCCTATTCCAGGATTACCACCCCCTGCTATGACCCCTTAAGTTCTTAGTTGTCCATTTAACACCCTAAAAGTCCTGAACATTTATAAACTAAATGAACAATTCTCTAATAGAAATCACAGGCAAACTGAATCAATTGCCATCAATAAGTTTTGAAATCAGAAACAATCCAACGATTGAACAATTGAAACTTACATTTAGCAAGTAACAACCAATGAATAACCTATTTCAACCTTTGAAACAATTAAATCAACCAATTAAAAAGGGAATCGAATGATACTAACATGTTGATTTCAATATGATTTAACAAAAACAAACCCAAATTGAAAAGAAAAAAACTGGAACCCTAATGACCTAGAGGCAAAAACTTGAACATTAACCCTAAAATAACTGAATATCATTAATGATTAAGCATAGAAGCTAATTAACCAACTCAAGACCAGAAACCCTAGTCAAGCAATTAAACAAAACAAAACCATGAAGAACGAAAGAAGAGGAGAAAATCAGAGGGAAACAAATAAAACAAAGTAGAAGAGAAATACCCTTGCTCGCTTTGAACGGAAACTTTTAATGAACATGAACAACTTATTTAAAGAAAAAAGTGAACCTTTAACTATCATTAACCCACTTTCCTTAACAAGTAACAATCGATTAATGACGGTTTGGGGTTCACCCGACCATGTACTGACCAAGAAAGGAAGAGGGGAAAATCTAAGTCTTTTTCCGAAATCTAAGATTTGAAATTCACCCAAATTGGTGATGATTCAAGGGGGTTAAGTTTGGTTTAAGGTTTAGGTAGGGGCAAGGACTATAGGGTGTTAAATTGGGGCGGGTTGGAGTAGTTAGGGTTTTAGTATCGAAATTTTAATTTGAGATTTGTGATGACCCAATCACTTATCTTAAATGAGTTCTGTACTTCCAAGGCCTTGAAAACCTCATTTAGAGCCGCCTCAATTTGCGTGCGCAATCCGAGCGCATAGCCAAAAATTTTAAATATGAAATTATATGAAAAATTTTAAGTTTTGATATTAAAATGAATAAATTTAACTTTGGTCAACTTTTTGGGTAAATGGACACGGACTTGTGATTTGACGGTCCCGAAGGGTCCGTAGGAAAATATGGGACTCGGCCATATACCCGGAATCGAATTCCGAGGTTCCGAGCCCGAGAAATAAATTTTTTGGTATCGAGCCCCTATTTTGGTTCCGACGCCCGATACATGTCTTATATGTGAATTAAGATGTTTCTGTAAAGTTTGGTTAAGAACCGACGTCGTTTGACGTGTTTCTGACTTAAAGTTCTAAATTTGAAACTTAATGAAGTTTGAGGAAAAACTATTGATTTTGAGGTTTGATTCATTTTTTTGTGTGATTTTGGCGATTTGATTGCATGGATAAGTTTGTATGATGTTGTTGAGTTAGTTCATGTGTTTGGTTAGCAGCCCCGAGGGCTCGGGTGTGATTCGGATTTGTTTTGGGGTTGTTTTAGCCTTAGAAAACAAATTGCAGAACTGTTGTCTGCTGTTGTCCAGTCCTTTGTGCTATGCGATCGCATAGCCATGTCTGCGATCGCATAGTGTAAATTTGTAGGGGTCCAGTTTGTTCTATGCGATCGCATAGCTCCTCTCGCGATCACATAGTGTTAGCCTTAGATGCCCTATATTTTCCTCTATGCGATCGCATAGCCCTGTTCGCGATCACGGTGACCATTTTCCCCTTCCTCCATGCGATCGCATTGCATTCTTCGCGATCACATAGACCATTTTTTGAACAGTTAAATTTTAAAATTCAAGAACAGTGTTATTACAGGATTCACCAAAAATTTAACAAAACCTTTCTTCTCCAAGATCTTAGGCGACCATTGAAGAGATTCTTTACCAAAATCTCTTGGGTTAGTAATCCTTAACTTATTTTCTGTCATTTCCTTCAACATCTATTGAAATCCTAGGCCTAAAACATGTGATTTAAGGTAGAAATTTGGGAATTTGGGTAGCGTTAGGGCATTTTGATTTTTCTTGATTTAGACCTCGTTTTGGGATTGAATTTGAAAACCAATTATATATTTGGGCACGTGAGTGAATGGGGGATTTGATTTTGGTCTGAATCTCGTGTTTTGACCAAGCGGGCCCGGGGTCGATTTTTGAGTTTTTAGGAAAAATGATGGAAATGCTATAATTAGGCATTGGGTTGAATTGTTTGGCATTATTTGATGTTATGAAGTCATTTGTGCATAGATACGATTGATTGGGAGCTGAATTCGAAAGGAAACACTGTTGTTGAGGATTAAGTTGGTCGTGGGAGTTCGACGTAAATGTTTTGTCTAACCTTAAGCTTGAGGGATTAGGAGTTGAGTCTTATTTGCTATGTGGTAATTGTCGAGCACGACGTATAGGTATGCTGACGAGTATCTATACGTTGGTTTCTAGCATGACTGTGAGTCTTTAAACTGTGAGTATCTTGATCTTGTTGTATTTTTCATGACTTGGTGATGATTCCTATTTGTTATCAAAAGCTTGTGGAATGAAAGTGTGTCCTTTGAACCTCAAAGAGGCTTGGCTCAAGTTATATTACAAATTGTAAAAGTTTATGAGATGATTGAACCCTTTCGAGCATTGGCTCAAGTGGTAAAGTGAATTATGAAATAAAAGTGAAAGAAAGAGAAAGAGTTATTAAGTTGTTCCCTTGTCGAGTTATTGTTGTTTTGTTGATTATTTCCCTTGCTGAGATGTTGAGATTATTGATGTTGTACCCTTGTCGGGTTTTAATTGTTTAAATTGTGTTCCCTTGCTGGGATTTCTATTATTATTTTATTTATTCCTTGCCCCTTGTTTGTGATTGTTGTTTGGGTGAGGAAGTGTGTTAAAGCACGAATGGTGATGTTGCGCATTGTTTGTTTATTATGAGGAAGAGTGTAAAGCACAATGGGTGATGATGTGTTGCACGATGTACCATTCCGTGCCGATTCTATTGATTATATGTGAGGAAAGAGAGTAAAAGCATGAAGGGTGATGCTGTGCATGTTTCATCATATCATTGCTTGGTGAGGATGAGAGTAAAAGCACGAAGAGTAATGTCGTGCACTTGTTGATTTCTGATTCTTTATTGTTGTCTGAGTTATGTTGCTTCTTCCGTTACTTGATGACTTTTAATCATAGTTGCTATTTTCCCCCATAGCATGCTCCCCCCTCCCACATTGTTTGGTTATCTCTGTATCTCTGTTCCACCGTGTATATATATATGTATATATATATATATATATATATATATATATATATATATATATATATATATATATATATATCCTCGTGACT
>MU716076.1:354040-404752 GCA_026770625.1 Nicotiana glauca
CCGGGGTTAGGCTAGGCACTTACCAGCACATGGGGTCGGTTGTGCTGATGCTACACTCTGTGACTTTTGCATAGATCTAGGTACAGAGCAGCTTACAATGCGCAGCAGTAATCTCGGGAGTCAGCCTTCAGTCTACGAGATTTTGAGGTAGTCCTGTAGGCGTCCGCAGGCCCAGCATCTCTTCTACCTATTTTGATACACTTTTTCCTTTTGTACTCGAGACAGATTTTATTTCCTTATTTCAGACATTCGTGTGTAGCACTCCTAGATATTCCGTGAATGTTGTGACACCAGTTCTTGGGTAGAGGCATATGATGATTTCTGCATTATTGTCCAGCTTATTAATTTAAGTCTTTCGCTTTAATTTCATATTTTTGCTGTTATTTAAATATTCAACGGTTGTTGTTATGATTGATAAAAGGATTTAAAATAAAGGAGTTAGAAGTTTATGAATTGTGGCTTGCCTAGCTTCTACGAGTAGGCGCCATCACGACCCCCGAGGGTGGGAAATCCGGATCGTGACAAGTTGGTATCAGAGCTCTAGGTTACATAGGTCTCACAACTCATGGACAAGCTTAGTAGAATCTGAGGGATTGGTACGGAGACGTCTGTATTTATCCCCCCAGAGGCTACAGAGTTAGGAAAAGTTTCACATTTGTTCTTTCTTGCCGTGCGGTTTGGTTTCTCAATGCTAATTGAATTTCTACTTTGTTCTTTCGCAGATGGCGAGAACACGCACTTCCTTATCTATAGATCAGCAGTCTAATCCCCAGGTAGCTCCTACGAGGGGCAGAGGGGAAGGCGGAGGCCGTGCTAAAGTAGGGGCATAGCTCAGCCCCGAGCAGCAACACCAGTGGCGGAGCCTCAGGTTGATTTTGACGAGGAGGTTCTGGCCCTAGTAGTTCTAGTAGGCGCAGCTCAGGTCCCAGAAAGGCTTATTGCTACCCCAGTTCTTCAAGACGCTCTGGTCCAACTGGTGGGCCTCATGGAGAGTGTCACCCGAGCAGGTTTACTTCCTGTAGCACCAGCCGTCTCTCAGGCTGGAGGAAGGGCCCAGACTCCTACTACTCGTACTCCGGAGCAAGTAGCTCCCAAGATTCAGACTCCAGCAGTTCATCCAATTGGAGCAGCTCAGTCGGGTGTGGTAGCCTAGCCCAGTGATGGAGCAGCCATGTCTGCCGAAGCTTTGTCGAGGCTGGATAGGTTCACCAAGCTCTTCACTTATACATTTAGTGGTGCATTTACTGAGGATCCCTAGGATTATTTGGATAGTTGCCACAAGGTTCTTTAGAACATGGGGATTGTTGAGACCAATGGGGTCGACTTTGCTACATTTTGCCTATCTAGATCCGCCAAGACTTGGTGGAGGGATTATTGCTTAGCTAGACCAACATGGTCACCAACCTTGACCTGGGAGCAGTTCACACAGCTATTTCTGTAGAAGTTTCTCCCTATTACACAACAAGAGGCCTGTCGGAGGCAGTTCGAGCATCTCTAGTAGGAATCTATGACAGTCACCCAGTACGAGACCAGGTTTATTAATTTGGCTCGCCATGCTCTTATTATACTTCCTATTGAGAAATAGAGAGTGAGACGGTTTATTGATGGACTAATTCAGCCTATTCGTTTCTAGATGGCTAGAGGGGCTGGGAGCGAGATATCCTTTCAGGAGGCAGCCAATGTGGCCCGGAGAGTTGAGATGGTATTATCATAGGGGGGTGGTCATAGGGCAGACAAGAGACCCCGTCAGTCAGGCCGATTCAGTGGTTCCTCGTATGGAGACAGAGATTCGTATGATAGGGGGTCATCCTTCTAGGCCTTTCCAGTCAGTCCTCCAGGTTTCTCACGGTGCCTTAAGTGGCCATGGTTCTCACGTGCACTATTCTGATAAGCAACCATTTAGTGCATCGCCAGCTCCTATTAGTGTACCGCCGCTTTAGAGTTTCCATGTCTTTTTCATTCTGTCAAAAATCAATTTTACGGTATAGACGCTTATGGTGGTCATTCAGTTCGACAGGGCCAGCAGACTCAGTAGCCGGGGGCTTGTTACACTAGTGGTGACATGGCTCATATTTCTAGATTTTGCCCTCGAGCGCCGAGTAGTTCTCAGCACCAGGGTTCTCGTGCCATGGTTCAGGCACCATGTGTTCCATAACCCGCCTAACCAGTTAGAGGTGGGGGTAAAGGTGCTACAGGTGGAGGTAGAGGTCCTACTGTCCCAGAGAGGCAGATCAGAGTGGTGGGGCCCAGCCCTGATGTTATACTCTTCAAGCCAGACTCGAGGTGGAGGCTTCAAATGCAGTTATTACAGGTACGGTTCTGGTTTGTGATAGGGATACTTCAGTGTTGTTTGATTCGGGGTCTACGTATTCGTATGTGTCATCTTATTTTGCCCCATACTTTGTCATGCCTAGTGATGCATTGGGTGTTCCTGTTTATGTGTGTACACTGGTGGTTGTCTCTATTGTGGTCAATCGAGTCCATCGTTCTTGTGTCGTGGTGAATCGGGTTCTTGAGACTCGTGTAGATTTATTGTTTTTAGATATGGTTGACTTCGATATTATATTGGGGATTGACTGGTTATCACCTTATCACGCTATCTTGGACTGTCATGCCAAGACTATGACCTTATCTTTATCGGGTATGCCTCGTTTAGAGTGGAGGGGGACTTCTGGTCATTCTACCCGCAGTGTTATATCATATATGAAGGCTCGGCATTTAGTCGAGAAGGGGTATTTGGCCTATTTAGCATATGTTCGTCATTCTAATGTTGAGGTTCCCCTATTGATTTTGTGCCTGTTTTCTGTGAGTTTCCTGATGTTTTTCCTTCAGACATGCCGGGTATGCCACCCGACAGGGATATTGACTTCTGCATCGATCTGGTTCCGGGCACTCAACCCATCTCTATCCCGTCATATCGTATGGCGCCGCCTGAGTTAAAAGAGTTAAAGGAACAGTTGCAGGATTTGCTTGAGAAGGGTTTCATTAGACCTAGTGTTTCACCTTAGGGTACGCCGGTGTTATTTGTCAAGAAGAAGGATGGGTCAATGAGAATGTGTATTGATTATCAGCAATTGAATAAGGTAACGATCAAGAATAAGTATCCACTACCGAGGATTGATGATTTGTTCGACCAGCTTCATGGTGCCAGGGTATTTTCCAAAATTGACTTGTGATATGGCTACCATCAGTTAAGTATTAATGCATCCGATGTCCCTAAGACAGCTTTCCGCACTCGGTACGAGCATTATAATTCTTAGTTATGTCATTCGGGTTGACAAATGCCCCAGCAGCTTTTATTGACTTGATGAACCAAGTGTTCAGGACTTATTTGGATTCATTCATGATAGTCTTCATTGATAATATATTGATATATTCTCACAACCAGGAGGCGTACGGGCAGCACCTTAGAGTGGTTCTTCAGACTCTAAAGGATAGTCAGTTATATGCAAAGTTCTCCAACTATGAATTCTAGTTAGGTTCAGTTGCATTTTTGGTTCATGTCATATTAGCAGAGGGTATTCAGGTGGACACAAAGAAGATTGAGGCAATCAAAAACTAGCCTAGACTAGCATCGGCTACACAGATTAGGAGTTTCTTGGGGTTGGCAGGCTACTATCAACGGTTCGTGGATGGTTTTTCATCTATTACAGCCTCGATGACCAGATTGACCTAGAAGGGTGCCCAGTTCATATGGTCGGATGAGTGTGAGGCGAGCTTTCAGAAGCTCAAAATAGCTCTGACTATGGCACCGATGTTGGTTTTTCCCACAGGTTCACGGCCTTATACAGTCTATTGTGATGCTTCCCGTGTTGGGCTTGGAGCAGTATTGATGTAGGATGGCAAAGCCATTGCCTATGCTTCGAGACAGTTGAAGATTCATAAGAAGAACTATCCACTTCATGACATGGAGTTGGCAGCCATAGTTCACGCATTGAAGATTAGGAGGCATTATCTGTATGGTGTGGCATGTGAGGTGTTCACGAAGCACAAGAGTCTTCAGTACTTGTTCAAGCAAAAAGAGTTGAATTTGAGGCAGAGGAGGTGGTTGGAGTTGTTGAAGGATTATGATATCACCATTTTATATCACCCGGGAAAGGCAAATATGGTGGCCGATGCTTTGAGTAGGAAGTCAGCTAGTATGGGCAGTCTTGCATATATTCCGGTTGGTGAGAGGCTTCTAGCTTTAGATTTTCCGGCTTTAGCCAATCAGTTCGTGAGACTATACGTTTTTTAGCCCAATCGTGTGTTAGCTTGAATGATCACTCGTTCTTCATTATTGGAGCGTATCCGTGATCTCCAGTATGATGATCCCCACTTTTGTTTCCTTAGAGATACGGTGCAACACGGAGTTTCCAAACATGTTACCTTAGATGATGATGGAGTTTTGAGATTGCAGGGTCAAGTATGTGTGCCTAATGTGGATGGGCCCCGAGAGTTAATATTGGAAGAGGCCCATAGCTCCCGGTACTCTATTCATCCGAGAACCTCAAAGTGTATCAGGATTTGCGGCAACATTATTGGTGGCATAGAATGAAGAAGGATATTGTAGCATATGTTGCTCGTTGTTTGAATTATCAGCAGGTTAAGTACAAGCATCAGAGGCCTGGTGGTTTATTTCAGAGGATTGAGCTTCCTGAGTGGAAGTGGGAGCAAATCACTATGGACTTTGTTACCGGACTTCTGCTGACTCGAAAGAAGTTTGATGCAGTTTGGGTCATTATTGATAAGTTGACCAAGTCAGCGCATTCCATTCCTGTGGTAGTCTCCTATTCATCCGAGAGGTTAGCTGAGATTGATATCCGTGAGATTGTTCGCCTTCATGGTGTGCCAGTATCTATCATTTCGAACTGGGGTAATAAATTTACCTCGCACTTCTAGAGAGCAGTTTAGCTAGAGTTGGCCACACGGGTTGAGTTGAGCACGACATTTCATCCCCAGATGGACGGGAAGTCCGAGCGGACTATTCAGATTTTGGAGGATATGCTCCGAGCTTGTGTTATTGACTTTGGAGGTTTGTGGGATCAGTTCTTCCCTTTAGCGGAGTTTTCCTACAACAACAGCTACTAGTCAAACATCCAGATAGCTCCTTATGAGGCCTTATATGGTAGGCGATGTCGGTCTTCGATTGGATGGTTTGAGCCAGGAGAGGCTCGGTTGTTGGGTACAGATCTGGTTCAGGAGACCTTGGAAAAGGTCAGGATCATTCAGGATAGGCTTCGTTCAGCTCAGTCAAGGCAAAAGAGCTATGCAGACCACAAGGTTCGAGATGTGGCCTTTATGGTTGGTGAGCGGGTATTGCTTCGAGTGTTGCCTATGAAGGGCGTGATGAGGTTTGGGAAGAAGGGCAAGCTTAGCCCTAGGTTCATTATTCCGTTTGAGATTCTTGATCGAGTGGGAAAGGTGGCTTATAGACTATATTTGCCTCTGAACTTATCAGCTGTGCATCCAGTGTTTCATGTGTCCATGCTTCGGAGGTATCACGGCGATCCAGCCCAAGTGTTAGATTTCAGTATTGTCCAGTTGGACAAGGACTTGTATTATGAGAAGGAGCCGGTAGTTATTCTAGACCGGCAGGTTCGTCAGTTGAGATCCAAGAGTTTCCCTTCCATTCGTGTTCAGTGGAGAGGTCAGCCTCCTGAGGCATCGACCTAGGAGTTCGAGTCCGATATGCGGAGCCGTTACCCTTATCTTTTCCCCGACTCAGATACTTCTTTCTTCTGTCCTTTTGAGGACGAACGGTTATTTTAGTGGTGGATAATGTGACAACCCAAAGGGTCATCACCTATTTTAAATGAATTTTGTGCTTCCGCGTCCTTGAAAACCTCATTTAGAGTTGCCTCAATTTCCGTGCGTAGTCCGGGCATGTAGCCGGAAAGCTTAAATATGAATTTTTGTGAAAAATGCTAAGTTTTGATATTAAAATGAATAAATTTGACTTTGGTCAACTTTTTGGGTAAATGGACCCAGACCTGTGATTTGATGGTCCCGAAGGGTCCGTAGGAAAATATGGGACTCGGGCATATGCCCGGAATCAAAATCCGAGGTCCCGAGCCCGAGAAATAAATTTTTAAAAGAAATTATTTTTTTGAAATTGTTAAGAAAAACTTGAAATGATATTTGATTGGAACGTGTTGGTATCGGGCCCGTATATTTGTTTCGGCGCCCGGTATAGGTCTTATATGTGTATTAAAATATTTCTGTAAAGTTTGGTTTAAAAAAAGGGACGTCTTTTGATGTATTTCGGACTTAAAGTTATGAATTTGAAACTTAATGAAGTTTGAGGAAAAACTCTTGATTTTGAGGTTTGATTCATTGTGTTTTATGTTATTTTGGTGATTTGATCGCACGGATAAGTTCGTATGATGTTGTTGAGTTAGTTCATGTGTTTGGTTAGGAGCCCCGAGGACTTGGGTGTGATTCGGATGTGTTTCAGGGTTGTTTTAGCCTTAGAAAAAAAATTGCAAAACTGTTGTCGGCTGTTGTCCCGTCCTTTGTGCTATGTGATCGCAAAGCCATATCCTCGATCGCATAGTGTAAATTTCCAGGGGTCCAGTTTGTTCTATGCGATCGCATAGTGTTAGCGTGAAAAGCCCTATATTTTCCTTTATGCGATCGCATAGTCCTGTTCGCGATCACGGTGACCATTTTCCCCTTCCTCTATGCGATCGCATTGCATTCTTCGCGATCGCATAGACAATTTTCGCCAAGTTAAATATTTAAATTCAAGAACAGTGTCTTTACGGGATTCACCAAAAATTTTACAAAACTTTTCTTCTCCAAGCTCTTAGGAGACCATTGAAGCGATTCTTCACCAAAATCTCTTGGGTTAGTAATCCTTAACTTATTTTCTTTCATTTCCTTCAACATCTATTGAAATCCTAGGCCTAAAACATGTGATTTAAGGTAGAAATTTAGGTATTTAGGTAGAGTTAGGGCTATTTTATTTTTCTTGATTTAGACCTCGTTTTGGGGTCGAATTTGAAAACAAATTATAAATTTGGGCTCGTGGGTGAATGGGGGATTTGATTTTGGTCCGAACCTCGTATTTTGACCAAGCGGGCCCGAGGTAAATTTTTGAGTTTTTGGGAAAATGATTGAAATGCTATAATTAAGCATTGGTTTGAATTGTTTAGCATTATTTGATGTTATGAAGTCATTTGTGTATAGATACGATTGATTGGGAGTCGAATTCGAAAGGAAAGTCAGTTGTTGAGGATTGAGTTGGCCGTGGAAGTTCGAGGTAAGTGTTTGGTCTAACCTTAGCTTGAGGGATTAGGAGCTGAATCCTATTTGCTATGTGGTAATTGTCGAGTACGATGTATAGGCATGGTGACGAGTATCTATATGTTGGTGTCTAGGATGATCGTGAGTCTTTAAACTGTAAATAGCTTGATCTCATTGTACTTTTCATGACTTGGTGATGATTCATATTTGTTGTGTAAAGCTTGTGGAAGGAAAGTGTGTCATTTGAACCTCGAGGAGAAAGTTTATGAGATGATTGAACCCTTTGGAGCATCGGCTCAAGTTGTAAAGTGAATTATGAAATAGAAGTGAAAGAAAGAGAAAGAGTTATTAAATTGTTCCCTTGCCGGGATATTGTTGTTTTGTTGATTATTTCCCTTGCCGGGATGTTGAGATAATTGATGTTGTAACCTTGCCGGGTCTTAATTGTTTAAATTTTGTTCCCTTGCCATGATTTCTATTAGTATTCTTTTTATTCCTTTGCCCCTTGTTTGTGATTGTTGTTTGGGTGAGGAAGAGTGTTAAAGCACGAAAGGTGATGTCGTGCATCGTTTGTTTATTGTGAGGAAGAGTGTAAAACATGAAGGGTAATGTCGTGCCGCACGATGTACCATTCTGTGCTAATTTTTTTTATTATATGTGAGGAAAGAGAGCTAAAGCACGAAGCGTTATGATGTGTCGCACGATGTACCATTCTGTGCTGATTATATTGATTATATGTGAGGAAAGAGAGTAAAAGCACGAAGGGTAATGCCGTGCACGTTCCATTATATCATTGCTTGGTGAGGACGAGAGTAAAAGCACGAAGGGTGATGCCGTGCACTTGTTGATTTCTGATTCTTTATTGTTGTCTGAGTTATATTGCTTCTTCCGTTACTTAATGACTTTTAATCATAGTTGCCATTTTCCCCCCACAGCATGCTCCCCCTCCCACGTTGTTTGGTTATCTCTTTATATCTGTTCTGCTGTGTGTATATATATATATATATAAATGCACAGGTTTATGTGATAGTCTGGTCTAGCCTCGTCACTACTTCCTCGGGGATAGGATAGGTACTTACCAGCACATGGGGTCGGTTGTGCTGATACTACACTCTGTGCTCTTTTGCACAAATCTAGGTACTAGAGCAGCTTACGGTGCGCAGCAGTAGTCTCAGGAGTCAGCCTTCAGTCTACAAGATTTCGAGGTAGTCCTGTAGGCGTCCGTAGGCCCGACATCTCTTCTACCTATTTTGATACACTGTATCCTTTTGTACTCATGTGTAGCACTCCTAGATAGTCTGTGAATGTTTTGACACCAGTTCTTGGGTAGAGTCATATGATGATTTCCGCATTATTGTTCATCTTATTAATTTAAGTCTTCCGCTTTAATTTCATATTTCTGCTATTATTTAAATATTCAACACTTGTTGTTATGATTGATAAAAGGATTTAAAATAATGGAGTTAGGAGTTTATGAGTTGTGGCTTGCATAGCTTCAACGAGTCGGCGCCATCACGACCCCCGATGGTGGAAAAAGGGTCGTCCCAAGATTTGAGGAGTTTGGCAGTGATTCAAAGGAAAATAGTTGGAGATATGGACTGAGGAGGTGAAGGGGGGTTCAGGGTGTGAATTTGGGAAGCTTTGGAGTACCGGGACCGCCCTGAGGCGATTTTCGGTGGGCGGTTTGCGGAGGAGGCGATGGAGGTAAAATGGGGCGGCTAGGTTCTTCGTCTTTGAGAGATTTAGTGAATTGAAATTGTGAGGTTTGGGGGGGGGGTTATGTTAGGACAGTTATATGGTAGGGGATTAATCAGTTCCCAGCCATTGGATTCATGATGATCAACGGCTGGGATTTACAAGGGCTAAAAGGGGGTCTTTTGGGTTAAATGGGGGCTGAATCGAGAAACCTTGGTTTGGGCGTAGGTTAAAAGGCTTGTTTTAGGACCGGATTGGGCCAGATTTGGGTATGAAATTAACCCAAATTCAAAAATAACACCTTTTTTCAATTCTCTTTTTATTTCTAATCTTTTCTTTTTCTTTTATTAAAAATCCTAAAATTAACAATCCTATATAATCTAAAAGTGTGAAATTAAACTAATTACCTAATTTAAAAAATTATAAACATCAATTAATTCTAAATAAAAGAGAAAAATCAATGAACTAAAAATTTAAAGACAAAAAATGTAAAAGTGAGCTATTTTGTAATTTTCAAATTTCTATAAAACCAATAACTACTGATTAATCCTAAAAGTGTAAAAACAAATATTAAATGCGATGCATGATATTTTTGATATTTTTCATGATTTAAATAAAAATTAAATATGCACAGAAAATGGAAATAATTAAGAAAAAATCGACAAAAAATGGCAAATAATTAAGAAAAAATCTATTTTCTTAGATTCTGTAGGAGTAATTCCTATAGGGCAAAAATCACATGCTCACAGCTGCCCCTTTGCTCGGAAACACGAAGGGTTTTCGGGCAAAGATATAATGAGCAATTACGAGGGATTTTTGCCCGTTCGAAACTCCATGAGAAGCATCTTTTTAAAAAGCCTGACCGAACCTTGCTTCGGAGGTTGCCTACATATCCTTGTCTATAAAGGAATCAGGTTAGTGTAGTTTTGAAAGTTTTGGTAGCTAGGACTACCGGAAAACTGTGATTTCACTACTGTTGCTGTTGTTTTTGCTTGTTGAACTCCTTATTACATCGAAATGAAAGATAAAAAGCTAAACTAGCTAAGCCTATCAACGACGAGTTACAAGATTCCTATCTATATTCTAAAGCTTGATCTTGAGTGTTGGATGGTTCTTCTGCAGACTCTGATCTGAATCTTGATGCTCGTTAGCTGCAACCGCTGGTTCATTCTTCTTTAGATTTTCGGATCAAGATGGGACATGTGAAGCTTGTGACTTCAATCAAATTTTGAGTAGTCCGCACCTTTTCTCCGCTTTTGTACCTTGGTTCAACTTCTTTTCTTGTTTTTTTTTATTCGAGTTGAGACTTCTTGTTTTTTGTCACCTCAAACCTTATGCCACTGTAAAAACCTATTCAGGCACCAAAGCAAATAAACGAACGAAATTTTTCTGCCCCTGTTTTCACTAGGAAAATTTCGTGAGTTATTGCAACAAAATCTAAGCTATTTCTTTATTTAAAGCAATAAAATCAGGATTGTGTATCCTTGAGAAAAAGAGATTAGGGAGTGGATCCATATATCTATAATAAAATCAACTAGGTATTAGTGACCCTATGTTAGAAAAGAGACTAGGGAATGGAGACCCTGTGTCTAAAAACAAACTCAACTAGGGAGTGGAGACCCTATGTTGGAAAGGCAAGTAGGGAGTGGAGACCCTATGTCAAAAAATAAAATCAACTAGGGAATGGAGACCCTATGTTGCAAAGGTGACTAGGGAGTGAAGACCCTATGTCTAAAATAAACTCAACTAGGGAGTGGAGACCTTATGTTGGAAAGGCGACTAGGGAGTGGAGACCCTATGTCTAAAAATAATCTTAAGTAGGCAGTGGAGACCCTATGTTGGAAAGGCGACTAGGGAGTAGAGACCCTATGTCTAAAATAAACTCAACTAGGAAGTGGAGACCCTATGTTGGAAAGGCGACTAGGGAGTGGAGACCCTTTGTCTAAAAATAAACTCAACTAGGGAGTGGAGACCCTATGTTGGAAAAGCATCTAGGGAGTCGAGACCCTATGTCTAAAATAAACAAAACTGGGGAGTGGAGAGCCTATGTTGGAAACGCGACTAGGGAGTGGAGACGCATTGTCTAAAAATAAACTCAACTAGGGAGTGGAAACCCTATGTTGGAAAAGAGACTAGGGAGTGTAGACCCTATGTTTAAAATAAAATCAACTAGGGAGTGGAGACCCTATGTTGGTAAAGCGACTAGGGAGTGGATACCCTATGTCTAAAATAAACTCAACTAGGGAGTGGAGACCCCATGTTGGAAAAGAGACTAGGGAGTGGAGATCCTATGTCGAAAATAAACTCAACTAGGGAGTGGAGACCCTATGTTGGAAAGAACGGAACAAGAGATTGGGGACCCTAGGCTACCATTTTTGTTTTTTTGAATTTTTCTTCTCATCTCTTTTATTTTCTTTTCATTTTGTTTATTTTTCTTCTTCTCTTTTTTTTATATTTCATGGAATGAGTAAATGCGGGAAAGAATTTGGAGGGGACTTCCCTTTATGGATCGTTGTTGCAAAGCTATTTTTAGCCCTTGTGTAGTTTCTTTTGGCTATACCTGCTTCTTGCAAGGTTGCTTTAAATTTCAACTGTTTCATTTTTTCAAACAAAGAACAATGGTTAGTTTGAAACGGTGGTTGGTTTTGTGGCCTTGATTGTTTTTATCTCGTCCCCACTCTTTCGATGAAAACCTCTACTGCTCGTTGTCTTTCCAGAGATCGACCTTTCTTCTAAAACTAGGGACCTTTACTTTCTAAGATTTCACATGATGGTTCACCCGTGTTGGACTTTGGACTTTTCATCTTATTCTGCCTTTATGGGCACTTGACTTTGAATTTCTTTCCTTTTCAATAAATTTGAACCTGGAGCATCGGCTATCATGGCCAGTCGAGATCGACTTGATGCACCTGCTGAGGCTGGGTGCTTTTCTTTGGATTTGGCTTTTGTTAAGCAGAACCCTGTAAAACAAATTTTGTCATCTTTTCTTTCTATTAGTTTTAAAGAAGAATTAAACCGAAAGGGATTCAAAGAAAAGTGAACAAAGGAGAGGATACTAAATTTAACAAGAGGTGTCCCTTTCGGGGGAAGAAAGAAGGACTTATTTGGAGTGCATGCAGACTTCAATAGACATTATATGCTTCTTGGACTGGATATCTGATTGGCGCAACCATCCAATTTCTTATAGGCACAACTTAACTTGTGTCTTAAAGCCGAGAAATCTTGTCGGGACTCTACCAATGACGATGGTTGTGGGGGATTCTCTCTTTTCGATCACTGGTGCCCTTTGCGGGTTTTCGCCAATTGACCTCTATCATTTCTCTTCTTACTGTCGCTTTATAGTGTTCTTTGCGAGTTTTCACTAACAAGACTCTCTCGTCTTTCAGTTTCTCTTCTTTCCATCGCCTTACGGTGCCCGTGTGGGTTTTCACCAACAATACTTTCTCATTTTATTTTCTCTTATTTTGGTTGCAATAGATCCAAGTCGTTGCATTCTTCGATTCTTGAATGTTCCCACCGATTGGTCGGAAGGACTTGAACAGGGTTCGGGTAAAAAGAATTTGGATTGAATTACAACTGTGGAACCATTCAAGCGGGATCATTGCCAAACCATTTACAACATCTGCCCTAGTTACACTTTTGGGGGAATTTGAATTTTTATTTTGGTGTAATTGAACCCCAGAGAGAGGCTGCCTATGTATCCTTTCGGAATAAAGTCGAATGTAGTTAAGGAAAACTTTTGTTTTTGTTGTTCTTTTTTTGTTTTGATTTCTTTTTTTTTTTTAGTCAACAACATTTTAGGTTCCAAAGAGGGTAATCAAAAAAAAGGTAACCGGCTCAAAGGTTTAGGAAAGGATTGGAGTGTTTCGGGGTAGCGACTATAAAATCCTTTGTAATCCTAATCGGATAGTGTTGTTGGTGCAGAAAGAGTAGACATAATACCTTTTGACTGCACCTACATTTACAGCAGTTTCGGGGTCACTTCCTTCAATGTCTCCTAGGTACAACGCCCCTTTTAGCAAAAAAAATTAGATAATGTATGGGCCCTTCCAATTAGGAGCGAACTTTCCTTTTGCTTCCTTGTAATGATGGAGAATACGTTTCAAAATGAGGTGCCCCATTTCAAAGTTCCTAGACCGCACTTTCTTGTTGTAGGCACGGGCCATTCTTTGTTGATACAACTGCCCGTGGCAGACTGCGACCATTCACTTTTCATTAATCAGGGTTAACTGTTCCAGATGGGTTTTGACCCACTCACTATCCTCAATCTCAGCTTCCACAATGATCCGAAGAGAAGGGATTTCAACTTCTGCGGGTAGAACAGCTTCAATGCCATAAAACAATAGATAGGGGTTGCTCCGACTGATATGCGCACAGTTGTGTGATATCCTAACAATGAAAACAACAACTTTTCATGCCATTGCCTGAAACTTTGAATCATCTTCCTAAGAATATTCTTGATGTTCTTATTTTCCGCTTCAACAGCACCATTAGCTTTGGGTCGATAAGGGGTAGAATTTCGATGCGTGATCTTGAATTGTTCGCATATCTCCCTCATCAAATGACTATTGAAGTTTGCAGCATTATCCGTAATGATGGTCGTAGAAATACCAAAATGGCAGATGATATTGGAGTGCACGAAATCCACCACTGCTTTCTTAGTGACGGATTTGAGGGTGACTGCTTCCACCCATTTTGTGAAGTAGTTAATGGCAACCAATATGAATATATGCCCATTTGAAGCTTTTAGCTCGCTTGGCCCAATGACATCCACACCCAAGCAACGAATGGCCACGGTGCTGACATAGGGTGCAGTTCTGTAGGTGGCGCATAAATCAGGTCACCTTGCACCTGACACTGATGACATTTTCGGACAAAACTGAAGCAATCTTTTTCCATAGTCATCCAATAATAGCATGCTCGAAAGATTTTCTTTGCTAGGACGTATCCATTCATGTGGGGTACACACACTCCTACATGTACTTCATGCATGATTCTTCTGGCCTCTTCGGCATCCACACATCTTAACAAGTTGAGATCTGAAGTCCTTTTGTACAAAACCTTGCTGCTCCGAAAGAAACTGCTGGCAAGCCTTCTAATGGTTCTCTTTTAGTCTCTATTGGCTTGCTCAGGATATTCTTTTGTTTTCAGAAACCTCTAGATATCATGATACCATGGCTGAACATTTGGTTCCACTTCAACCGTATTGCAGTAACCATGCCTTTTTCGGATTTGGATTTACAATGGGTCAATGTGGACATTGCCTAGATACAGCAACATCGAGGCCAAAGTAGCAAGTGCATCGGCTAACGCATTGTGAAAATGAGGAATGTACCTGAACTCGAATGACGTGAACCACTTGCTAAGATCTTCTATATGTTGCCTGTATGGAATAAGCTTGACATCCCGAGTTTCCCATTCTCCCTGAGTTTGTCGGATAATCAGGTCTGAATCTCCCATGATGATCAATTCTTCCATATCTTGGTCGATTGCCATGTTCATATCTATAATGTAGGCTTCATATTTGGCAGTGTTGTTGGTGCAGAAAAACCACAGCCGGGTTGTTGCTGGATAGCGTTGACAAGTGGGTGAGATCAAAATTGCCCCAATCCCGACACTTTTTGTGTTCACATCTCGATCGAAGAATATTTTTCAAGCATTGGTGACTTCTAAAATTACCTCAACTGGATTTTCTTCATTGTCCGAAAAGTAAGTACTTAGAGGTTCATATTCATCATTAATGGGATTTTCTGCTAGGTAGTCTGCTAAAGCTTGAGCTTTTATTGTCGTGCGAGTGACATAGACTATGTCAAACTCAGTGAGCAGGATTTGCCATTTTTCTAACCTTCCTGTGGGCATCGACTTCTGAAATATGTACTTTAAAGTATCCAGCTTGGTGATGAGGTAAGTGGTATAGGCCAACAGGTAATGCCGACACTTCTGAACGACCCAAGTTAGGGCACAACAAGTCATTTTTGACGGGGTATATTTGGCTTTATAACTTGTGAACTTTTTGCTCAAATAATAGATTGCATGCTCTTTCTTCCCAGTCACATCATGTTTCCCGATGACACAGCCGTAAGAATTCTCCAAGACTGCCAGGTACAAAAACAAAGGCGTCCCAGGTTCGGGTGGGACCAAGACTAGCGGGTTCGACAGATATTCTTTGATTTTGTCAAAGGCTTCTTGACACTTATCCGTCTATTTAATAACCGTGTCTTTTTTCAACAGCTTGAATATGGGCTCACATGTGGATGTCAACTGAGCTATGAACCGGCTGATATAGTTCAACCTTCCCAGCAGGCTCATAACCTTTTTCTTGGTTCTCGGAGAAGGCAAATCCCGAATAGACTTTATCTTTGTTAGATCTAGCTCGATGCCCCTCCGGCTGACTATAAATCCCAAGAGTTTGCCAGACGGAATCCCGAATACACATTTAGATGGGTTTAGCTTCAAATCATACTCATGCAACCGCTCAAAGAACTTTCTCGGGTCCCAAACACGGTCGTCCTGTGTTCTGGATTTGATGATCACATCGTCCACATACACCTCGATTTCTTGGTGCATCATGTAGTGAAAGATGGCAGTCATGGAACTCATGTAAGTTGCCTCGGCGTTCTTCAAACTAAAAGGCATGGCCCTGTAATAATAGGTGCCTCAGGGTGTGGTGAAGGTTTTCTTTTCCGCGTCTTATTCATCCACCAAAACTTGATGATACCCAGCATAACAATCCACGAAAGGTTGTACCTCATGTTTGACACAGTTGTCAACGAAGATGTGGATGTTCGGAAAAGGGAAGTTTTCCTTGGGACTTGATTTGTTCAGATCCCGATAATTTAATGATACTCATGTTTTCCCATCTTTCTTTGCCATGGGAACCACATTAGCTAACCATGTGGTATATCGGACCACTTGGATCACCCCTTCTTTTAGCTGTTTGGTAACTTCTTCTTTGATCTTGTCATTGATATCAGTTTTAAACTTACTCTGCTTTTGCTGGACAGGGGGATAATTGGGGTAAGTCGGCATCTTGTGTACCACTATATTAACACTTAATCCTAGCATGTCATCGTAGACTAAGAAAACACATGTTTGAATTCAAAAAAAAGTTGGATCAGGGCATCCCTAGTTCTTTCATCTGTGTGAATGCTTATCATGGTTTCTTGGACCTCTTCTGAATTATCCAAATTTACAGGCTCGGTTTCATTTAGATTTAGCTTAGACTTATTCTCAAATTGTTCCAATTCTCGATTTATTTCCCTAAAAGCCTCTTCTTCATCATATTTCGGTTCTTGATTCATTATTTCACAATTCGATAGCGTGTTTGGATCTAGGTATGAAGTCCGCAAGCATGTCATATTATTTAAAGCCGCATTATTATAACTGAAAGAAGAAATAAGAAAAATTAACAAAAATCAGAAAAAATAAAGAGAGATTCATGAACGATGAAATATTGATTTCATTTCATTGAATTTTAAAGATAATAGGGTTTATATTGGAATTTAAAGACAGTAAACTAAAGAAAACATCTGAGTTACACCCTAGAATAACTCGTGATGTAGAAAAGTTGGTAAGACTTGACTAAGAGGATTCTCGCCTCACTGGGAACGGAGTAGCCTTCCCCCATATACAACACCTCAGCGGTGCTCGAGCCTTCTCTCGGCTGGACCATGTGGGTTTCATACAACATTTGCCTCATGGCTCCACATATGTCCTCAATTTCCTCAGCCGTAAAGGCCTCATCTTCTTCTTCTTTATTGTACTTAGGCTTGATGAATGTTTTGTAGAGATGCAGAACCAGTTGAGGTAAAACCCATCTATTGTTCTTTCGTTCATTTGAACATGTCACATCAGTTTCTGTTGAGTGAAAACCCACACCGAAGAACTTCTCACTGGCAGGTAAAGTGATAGGTTCTGTGATACCTTGCAACGATGCCCCGAGTCCCTTCCCATGCTTATAACCATGCTTGATCATTTCAGTAGCAACTATGATTGATGCATTTTACATAAAAGGCTGAGGAAACGGGCTTCCTCCTCACATTGATCTGCAACCACAACCTCGAAAGCTTGATATACTATATGTTCGCTACTTTTCCTAGCTTCGAGACATGGGACCGACGGGTCCTGGTAAATTAACAGCTCGTCCTCTTCGTGGACTATAATATCCTGGACTTCATATTCAAATTTTACCATCTGGTAGAGAGTGGAAGGTACGGCCCCTACCATATGAATCCAAGGCCTTCCCAAGAGAAAATTATAAAAAGTGTCCATATCTAGGACCTGAAAGGTCACCTCGAAATCCACAGGACCAATAGTCAAAATCAAATCAATCTCACCTATGGTGTCTCTCTTGATGCCATCAAAGGCACGCACATAGAAATTGTTAGGCCTGATTCTCTCTGTCCCAATCTCCATTCTTTGCAAAGTTTAGAGAGGGCAGATATCAATTCTGGATCCGCCATCGAGCATGACTCTCTTCACATAGTACCCCTTACACTTATCTGTCAAATAGAGGGCTTTGTTGTGGCCGGCCCCTTCTGCGGGCAAATCATTCTTGCTGAAAGAAATTTGATTGACTGCGAAGAATCTTTCTGCTATCCCCTCCAGTTGTTCAACAGTGGTTTCAATCGGAACATAAGCTTCATTAAGGGTTTTTATCAACACTTTCTTATGCTCGGTTGAGCTTACTAGTAGAGACAGGAGTGAGACCTATGAAGGAGGCTCCCGGAGTTGGTTTATTACCTCATAGTCCACAGTTTTCATTTTATGGAAGAATTCTTCGGCCTCCTCAGCACTGACAAGCTTCTTGAGTGGGAAGCGCTTCTTCTTGGCTTTGTTCAAACCCTCCAAGTTAAGGTATTTTTCAGCTAGTTTAGTTTCATTTTCTTCTCCTAAGACCTCTTTTCTTGTATGTTACTACCACCTTGTTATAATTCCATGGGATGGTAGTAGGGTATGTCATGGGCTTTTGTGGTGCACGGCCAATAACCATGGGCTCATTCAGCCTTGGTGAAATTACTGGCCCCCGTACCACATAGGTCCCTTTAGGCACGTACAACTTAGGCCCCTTGTTTAGCTCAAACCTTTTTGGAGGGCACAATGTCATTTGCTATTTCCTCTGACCCAGGGGAACATAAAGAATGGAATCTTTTGGGGGTACTGTCCTAGTATTGGTTTCCACTGTCTTTTCTACATTTTGAAGGGTGGATTTACTCCTCTGCTCCCCATTATCCTGCTTTGTAGCAGCCTTTGGCTTTTTCTTGACATCAGTGATTGCAATGATGTGTTTCAAAGCAGGATCCAACTCCTTGTCTTTGCAAATCATTCCAATAACCGGCCCATTGTTGTGAGCCGGTAATGGGTTGTTGGTCACATTAGGGATTTCTTCATCCTTCGGCACTATCCGTTTTTGCTCTATGAGATTTTTAACCGCCCTTTTTAGAGTCCAACAGTCTTCAGTATCATGCCCTTCCGCTCTTAAATGGTAAGCACATCAAGCACCAGGTCGGTAAGAGGGCGACTCTGGGTTTTGCCTAGTTTGGGGTACGGGTTGCAACAAACCTATTTGGACAAGTTTAGGGAAAAGGCTAGAGTATGATTCACCAATAGGCATGAAATTGTTCTTCTAGGTGGTTCCCCATCACGGTCATTGTATGGAAAGTTATTTTGTGGAGGTCAGGGATTATACTGAGCATGGAAATGGAGAGAGATTTCTAGGAAATGGAGCTTGGTTCTGGTTGAACTGTTGTTGTGGTGGAGCGTATGGCTGGGCGTTTATTACTCCGTACGACTGAGAAGCCATAACATAGGCCACATCTTGATGAGGATAATAATGTGTGGGGTGCTTGGAGGGAAGTAACCTCTGGGTGGACGGGGGTTTCTTAGACTTGAAGTTGTCATTGCCACCTCTTCTTTCTTCTTCCTGTTTGCTACACCTGCGGACCCACTTTGAATTGCTAGGAATGTAGCTCTTATGGAAGATTGACTCAATATGCGCCATATTTTTAGACCATTCTCGACCATCTCACCAATCTTGATAGCCTCAGCAAACAGTTTCCCCATTGCAAACATCATATTATGAAAGTAGTCAGCCTCTTGGTCTTGAAGAAAAACACTCACCATTTCTGTTTCATCCATTGGGGGCTTGGCCCTGGCCGCTTGTTCGTGCCATTTAACAGCATATTCTCGAAAACTTTCTGATGACTTCTTCTTAAGGTTCTATAGAGAATTCCTATCGGGAGCTATGTCTATGTTATACTGAAATTGCATAACAAAAATCTCAAGCCAGTTCATCCCAATTATGCCAACGAGATATGTCATGATCCAGGTACCACTCGGAAGTAATGCCCACTAGACTCTCTCCAAAATAAGCTATGAGAAGCTCCTCTTTTCCACCTGCTCCTCTCAGTTGATTGCAGCACCTCATGAGGTGGGCGATGGGATCTCCATGCCCATCGTACTTTTTGAACTTGGGAGTTTTAAACCCCAGGGGTAGGTCGACATGCGGAAACATACACAAATCAGTGTAGGACATGCTCTTTTGACCACTTAAACCTTGTATATTCTTAAGGCGTTGTTCCATGCTTCTCATCTTCCGAGTGATTTCCTTCTGCTCGGGGTTCTTGGTAGTTTTCTCTTGTCCCGTGGTAAACACATACTGGGGCTGTTGAGGTTAAGAATTAGTGGTGAAATGGGTAGGTTCTGGTGGAAAACATGGTACTTGAAAAGTGAAGGATGATGGATCAAAGCTTGGCCTGGGCAAAGTGGGTTGTGCCTTGGCCGAAGAAGGTGGCGTAGTGAATATGTTGGAGGCCGTACCTACAATTAACACCCAGGGGCGAACCTCAGAAGCTGTTCCAGCAAAGTGGGTTGAGATGGTAGGATATCTAAGCAGGATATTCGGGTAACTTATTGAGACGTTAGAAGTTCTACTTGCCCTGGGAAGTAGCTCAAGGAAACCAAGTATTGCATTTGTTGGCTCTCTAGCATTGGACCAGGCATCCCACATTTCCAACATACGGAGACATAGAACCCTATTTTCCTCAGCAGCCATTAACTCTGAAGTTGGGATGGCCGAGATCGGGCTATCCTCTAGGATAGGAACTATTGGCAGATGACCTTTTGATGACATTTCAACACTTCCTTTTGATATTGTAAAGTAAGGATGTGAAGCCAGATTACCACAAAACTAACTACCTTAATATATTACAGACCTACTCAATAGAAAACACAACAAACCGGTTAGTTTGAGACAATTAACACATAGGGAATCGCACGTTGGGGATATGATGGACCTATATAGTTAATTGTGTTTTCTATATGTTTCACACCTCCTTTTTCACACACCAGAATGTGGTATAAGGGAGTTTTTTCAATTTAAGTGACATTATTCGAAATGCGATTATTAATTCAGTTTTTGTTCAGAGTCGCCACTTGGGATGGTTTATTTGGTGTCCCAAATCACCGATTTATTTTGAATCCTAAATCGAGGAAATTCAACTTTTCTTTTGAAGTCTGCGAACCAGAAATTCTGAATAAGGAATTCTGTTAACCCGAGGGAAGGTATTAGGCACCCCCAGATTTCGTGGTTATAGCACGATCGCTTAAACAATCATAATTAGCCTATTATCTAATTTTATTACATGTTTTAGCCTATGGTATATTTTAACTTATTAAAACCACTTTTAATTATTTTTAAGGAAGATTTCAACGACAACTAAAATACGTCTTTGGACCATGCCACATGAAATGCACCTGCAGTCTGCGACACATTTTATTTAACGTTGTTGAGATTTGGATTTGGGTCACATGAAATGCACACCCGAGTTTAGGAAAGTAATTTTTTAAAATAGCACACCTAAAGAAACTACGCACTTTCAACTTTGCGAGGGCCATAAAAAATTCAATTAAATGACACGCCTTGATTTCTAAGGATTCAAATATTAATTAAGTAAGGGCCATGCATTTTGAGATTTTATTTGGCACGGCGCACCTTGATTCCAATTTTAAAGGGAAGCTCAAACTAAGGCTTGGAGGGCCATAAGCTATTTGTGTTACCTAATATGGCTCACCTCCACAAATTAATAGACCTAATTAATTTACTAAAAACTAAAGTAAAGTTCTACATTATTCTAAAGCGAGATGCTCAAGCTCAATTGATGATCGAGGTATTTGCACTTGAAAATGGATCCAATCACTCCGACGACGATTTGGGCCAGCAGCAGTCTTAGATAGAGGTAGCTGATTCGAGAAAGAAAATAGGCCCATGCACGACGAATGTAAACAAAAATCCTATTTGCAAATGCTTTCTGAGTTGGGCCTAGAACGAGCCCAAATTTGGTGCAAGAGTGGACTCGAATTTGAGTCTGAACGGAGCCAAATCAACTTGGGCACAAGAGGCCCTGGGCTCCAAATGGCCATTCTAAAGTCCAAACTCAAAGTAATTTTACTTGGTTTCAGTAGTGAACAAGCAAACCATTAATTACTCGAAATATCCAAATACATAAAATTTAAGCAACATTCAATTGAACATTTTAAAGATGTTGTTATAATTCCCATACACAATCAATTTATCTAATAATCTACACACTAGCATGATTCCCAAATATAAAATACATATATTAGCATATGCTCATCTCTATCCCATTCCCCCACCTTAAATTCTCATTCCAAATGACTTTAAATCAACAATTAACTTACAAAATAAAATATTCTGCTACTCATAATAACATTTGCCTCTAATATATCTCAATCTATGGACAGTATTCATATAGTAACTTGAAACCTCTCACAACCTGAGCTTAAACCTCTCCGTCACGACAAACAACCATGCTTCAGAAACCATTTTCAAAGCTCAAAACCTTATTTTCAAAAAAAGATAGTAACCACTGAGTTGGTTGTATCCAAAACCTTGAACTAAACTACTATTAGCTAATTTCATATGATTGTAAGAACATACATGGAAACAAACTCCATTTAACAGAAAGGCATCACAGTAATTAAGACATGGTGAAATGAGTAAAAGCAAAGAAAGATAATCAGACTACATAGCCTAAAAGTAATGTGCAAAAATAATGTCCCAAACAAAGAACCAGTTCTGATTGATTTCAGCTAAGAAAACATGTCTTTCGATCAACATTCAGCACTTTATTTCCAAATTCATGGTTCAAAGTAATACCTGGCAATAAAAGGAAACAAGAGAAGTGAAGAATCAGTAGAACAGCAACAGCAAAACACAGAAATTCAACAATGTCCAGAATTATCAACTAAAAATAGACTTTAAACCCAAATACAATCCATTTTTCCAATTAGCAATATCAAACGAAAACCAACTAAACTTGATTTGGAGACTCATCGAAATTCTAAAGAACCAAAGGAAACAAAATCTAGAACCAGGAATCTAGTTTTTTAGCAAGATTTCAGTGTTTTAAAGCTTGAAAGAAACCCCAGCCATTTTCAACTTTTTAGAATTTTTAGTCTCTAAAATCTCTGCCTTGAACCTCAAGTAAGGATTCCTTTATAGGCAATCTTCTAGGGTAGCAGAAATAAGCTCATTTTTTACACTTAAACCCTTTTGCAATTTTCGTTTTTGCTCAAATACCCTTAATTTAAAATTAATTTTCCAAAATAACCCCAATCCCAGCTTCCTAGAAGTTTTCCAATTCTGTTAGGAGAGATCCCCTCACCTAGATTTCTTAATTTACCCCTTAGGATCCCTGTTTTTACATTAATAAACCAAACAGAACATGGGTCAAATTGACCCAAATCAATTTGTTATGGTTCTGTATAACCTAGGTTGAATCCCCTTTTGGGTTTCTGATTTTCAGGACCTAAATCAACATTGAACGTTCAAAACCCTCGAATGCTCATGTACAGAGTCTTAAAGACTCGTGAAGCTTGGTCCCAAATAGAAACAAAAATCAAAACACATTCAAATTTAAAACCAGAAAACAAATACTAACTAAACAAATCTAAAACCAACATGCAAACACGGATGATTTGAAGGGATGGAAAAAATGGAGAACAAAAAATCAAAAAATAAAAGGAAGAAACAGAAGAAGATGAGAAGTGAACTATAAAAATAAAAATGAAAAAGCATAAGATAAAGAAAAATACCTAAGAAATGGTCATTGATAATGAAAAATAGAAAAGGACCTTCACATCTTAAAATTTTTAGCCGAGTTTGACCTTAATCGTGTGTTCTTGTCAAGAACACACGAATAAAATCAAACAAAACCTAAGTCCTCACTGAAATCTCAATTTTGAAGCTTTTGGGATTTTAGGTTTCAGAATTTCGATTCAAAATTCGAAGAGATTCGGACTAATTCGAGGGCAAAGGGTTATGGATTTGGTATGAAGGGGTCATGGGGGTTGTACGGTGTTAATTTGAGGTGGTTTGGGGGCGGCGCCGCCAACTTGGGCGGTGGAAAATGGGGCGTCACTTTAGGTTTTTTTTTGTTTGGTCTCTAATGATAGCGATAGGGTAAGAGAGACGATTAGGGGGGTATGGGTGTTTGGACAGTTATATATTATGGGGTGCCCAGTTCTGGACCGTTTGATCAAATGAGATCAACGGTCCAGATTGAAATTGAATGAAATGGGGTCGTTTGGTAGCTGAGCGAGACTGGACTAGGTAAAGGCGCGTCTAGGCTGGTTTTTTGGTCGGTTTGGACGGGTAATAGGTGTTAAACCAATTGGGCTTGGGAATTTAAGGTGGATTTGACCCAAATCAGACTTCTCTCTTTTGTTTTCCTTTTCCTTTCAATTTCTTTTTAATTCCTTTTTCTTTTAAAAACAAAAATAAAAATAAAATAAAATCTAGCTTAATTCCTTAACCAAATTATCCTACCAAATTATATTAATTAACTCTAATAATTACCACAACTAATTAAATACCAAATTAACTGAAAACTAAAAAAATTCAAAACTAAAAATTAAACAATGCAAAATAAATCATTTGTTTTGCGATTTTCTATTTTTGTAAAATACTAATTTACCAATTTATCTAAAAATGTAAAATTAAATCTCAAATGCCAATGCAATATATTTTGTGTATTTTTATGAATTAAAGAAAATTAAACATGCACACAGAATGCAAACAATCAGGAAAATTCTACAATAATTTCTAAAATAACAAATAATTAAAAGGAAAAATTTTAATTTTGGAATTCTGTAGGAGTAATTCATGTGAGGCAAAAATTACGTGCTCACAGCTTTCCCTTTCTGCTCGGCGACACGAAGGGTTTTCGGGCAAAGATAAAATGAGCAATTATGAGGGATTTTTGCCCGTTTGACACTCCATGAGAAGCATTTTTGAAAACAGCTTGACCGAACCTTGCTTCAAAGGTTGCCTACATATCCTTGGCTATAAAGGAATCAGATCAGTATAATTCTAAAAGTTTGGTAGCTGGGACTACCGAGAAGTGTGATTTCACTGTTGCTATTGCTGCTACTGCTTGTTGAAACTCCTTATTACACCGAAAAATGGAAAATAAAAAACTAGCTAGCTAAGCCTATCAATTACGAGTTACAAGATTCCTATCTACAAATATCTTGAAGCTTGATCTTGATTCTTAGCTGGTTCTTGTTGTGGACTCCGATCAGAATCTTGATGCCCATCAGTTATAGGTGCTGGTTATTTCTTCAGCTTTGGGTCAAGGTGGGACATGCAAGGCTTGTAACTTCAATCATATCTTGAGCAATCCGCATCCTTCTCCACTTTGGCACTTTGAGTTCACTTCTTTTTGTTCTTTTTCTTCTTTTATTCATTTCGGATTGAGGCTCATTCTTTTGGTCATCTCGAATCCTGGTACCTCGAGGTAGAACCTACTCAGGCACTAAAACAAACAACAACAACAACAACAACTACTACCCAGTAAAATCCCACATAGTGGGGTCTGGAGAGGGTAATATGTACGCAGACCTTACCCCTGCCCCGATAGGGCCAGAGAAGCTATTTCCAATAGACCCTCGGCTCAAGAAGACGAAAATAAAATAAAATAAAAATAATAAAAGAGAATTCATTAGTACTCAAAAACTAAAACAAACTAACGAACAAAATTTTTCTGCCCCAGTTTTCACTAGGAAAATTTCGTAAGTTATTTGCAACAAAAATCCAAACTATTTTTTATTGAAAGCAACAGAAATCAGGATTGTGTATCATTGGGGGTAGGGAGTGAAGCCCTAAATTGGGAAGATTTCTAGGTTACACTGGAAAGATGATCGGGTTAAGCTGGAAAAAGAAAAAGGGTCCTCGGGTTATGCTGGAAAAGTCATCGGGTTATGCCAAAAAAGAAAAAGATCCTCGGGTTATGCCGGGGAGGTCTACGGGTTATGCCGGAAAAGTCATCGGATTATACCAGAAGAAAAGAAAAAAGTCTTCGGTTTATGCCGGGGAGATCTACGGATTATGCCGGAAGAAAAGAAAAAAGTCCTCGGGTTATGCCGGGGAGGTACACGGGTTATGTTGAAAAAGTCATCGGGTTATGCCGGGAGAAAATAAAAAAGTCCTCGGATTATGCCGAGGAGGTCCACAGGTTACGCCGGGAAAAAAGAAAAAGATCCTCGGGTTATGCCGGGGAGGTCCACTAGTTATGCCTGGAAAGTCATCGGGTTATGCCGGAAGAAAAGAAAAACGTCTCCGGGTGTTGATACCCAATTTTTCCCTATGTATTTTTTATACTTTCAAAATAGCATACGTATGCATATATAAGCATGCCTGAAAGTTTTGGCATTTTCCTCAATTTTTAAGATTTTTTAAAATCAATTTATTGTCTATTTTAACAGTACAAAATCCAACATTGTTCCCAAAATTATAATTTTTGGTAAATAATTTATTTCCATCCTCATATGTACACTAAATATAATTAAGGTGATTTTTTGAATATTTTTATAAATTTTTTTTTATATCTCTAAGCTAAATTGCGTAAAATTATAATTATAGCCTATGTTACGATTAATAAGGTTTTACAATTATAAAATTATTCCTAATATTTTTAGATTATTATTTATATATTATTAACTAGTTCAGTGCTTTTAATTTATTTTTAAATTATTTTTAACTATTTTCATTAAATAAAAAAGGGAGAAAGTGGCTATTTAAAATCTGGCCCATTTCTATTTCAATTTTAGCCTCAATTTAAAACCCAATCCCACCTAATTGAGACGACCCGTTTTAATTTTGACCCGCCCCAAACCCAACTCACTTAACCCACCCGGCCGTCTCCTTTTAATCTAGGTCGTTGATCATTTTGATCAACGGCCACCATTCCTTCTTTCCATTTTTTAATTCCCAACTACCCTAACCCTAATTCATTTCTCACAAACAGGCGCCCCTAAAATCCCTTCGTCTCTCAAACTCTCGCTAACCCTCTCCGAAACCCTAGCCCTATCCCGCCGGTTTCCACCTTGTTTCACCGGAATCAATGGCATCCCAAGCCCTAGTTGGCCTGTACTCACCCCCATGTGCCCTTATACCCCTGTTACTTGAAGATTCAAGGTTCGATCTTGAAGGCCTTCACTCAGATCTCCGCCGATTTGAGTTTCGCGGCTATCTCCGGCATATCCTAGCCCTATGAGCTAGCTCTGACTCATTCGACTCGAAATAGACCTTTTCCAGGCCTTTCGAGGTTCTCCTAATTTCTCTAGATCTGTGTTTATTTTAAGGTTTTCAAACGATTCCTCTGAGTTTCTTTTTAAAACTGTGCTTTCAAAACTGTTCATCTTCTCCGACTTAGGGTTTCTTTGATTATACTTGTTTTACTGTGATTCCTATGTGTTACTCTTACTGTATTTGCTCTACTGTAACTCCTATGTGTTTCTACTGTGATTCCCATGTGTTTTCTTCTACCATGCTTTCCTCTACCATTTCTTTATAAGTTCTTTTACAGTATTTTGTTCCCTTATTACGTTGCCTGAAATGTTTAAGGTTCTAGTTCCTTGGGGTTTTCTGAACTTATTCTTGCCTGATTTATTTGCTTTCGTCTCTACACTCGATTAAGGGTAGAAACCCTAGAATTTGGGGTTTCAGTCGAGTCCCTGAGGCCGCTTGTATGTGACTTGTTTGTTTCTCATCTCTGAACTAGTTTGATTTCAAACCCCTAATTTCTGAGTTCATCTTTGTTTCTCCTTGTGGTTCTGATTTTTGCTAAAATCCTATAGGGCCTTTTATCTGACCTCTCGCATGCCATCTGATACTCTCTTTTAGCTATAATCCTTTGGTTGTATGATACTTTGCTATTGTTTGAATCCAGCCTCGCATATTTAAAGCTCATACCCTCTTTATAGTTAGATTTTCCCTCTCAGAATAACCTTTGATTTGGGGATTGATTCCAGTCTTGCCTTGTGTGAATTCGATTGATTCTTTTCTTGTTTAATTTTGAACCTCTCGATTCCCTTGTTGTCTGGCTTGGTTCATTAGGGGTTTAGGGAATCTCTGATTCCCTGAATTACTATGTGCTAATTAGTTCACTTCTTGCCTTATTAACTTGACCGTGTATTTCAAAATTCCCTTTCCTTAATTAAGATCCACATGTATTCACCCTTATTTGTATGTTGTGCACAATGTGTTTATTTTATCCTCTTTCCTTAAATATTTCCTGTCCTTTACCGTTCGAATTTGGACTCCTTAATTAAAGGAACCTTTGTTATTGATTGATCCTCATTGATACTTGACTATTTTCTTTCCTTGCTTACTTGCCTGACTTCAAGTATAAATACATGCTCCTTTTTCAACACACGAAGAGAATTCGACACACAACCACTTCAGATTTTAAAAACACTTCGAATACTATACAGTTTCCAATACTCTTTCTACTATTACTTTCTCTATTTTCTCTACTAAGTGCTTTGCTCCTCTCTCTTCTACTATCTGAAATACTCCGCTTGAACTCTCAAACACTTGCTGAAGGTCCTGAGTTTGCTTTTGCTGACTTTCTGGCTGATTACTTACTTTTGCTTGTTCTACTGTACTAAAATTGCAACTGGTATGTCTTTCTAGTTAAATAATACCCTTTCTACACTATGTGTTTATTTCCCTTCTTCTGTTATACATTCTCCATTATATGCTCCTTTTAGTCTGTCATGCTCTCTTTCATTATGTTCTACACCTTCAAGTCTGTTATGCCCTCTTGCTTTCTTCATGTTTCTGTAAATGCTTTCTTATGTGGTACTCTGTCCCTTTGACCCCCTTCTTATGTGTGAGTGCAATTCTGAGTCATGTTGGCATTCTATTATTGCCACTCATGACTTAGAATCAGGTTCTCTTTAACTTTTACTCAAATCAATTCCCATTCCCTTTACCCCTTATGTGCTGAGCCTTAACTCAGGTCTGGAGGTGTCCTAATCACCATCCAGACCCAAGTTTGACTTCTAAAAGTCTGCTCTTTGTTTGTTGGCCAAGAAGATGGTCAGGGGTGTGACATTCTATGCCTATGGATGTGTATGACCACCCTCTGCTATGGCTCCCTAACTCCTCTATCACTTTGCACTTATTCCTAGTTTCTAAGTTCTGCCCCCCTTTGGTAAGTCATGCTTTGGGACCCTCGAGATCCCTCTGAACTTGGATGCCTGAGGGCTGGCAATTCCACACTACACTATTCTATTACAACAATTGTTATCCAGAGTGTAAGCACTGCCTGGAGTCCTTTAGGCTCCTTGGAACTTTGAAACACTTTGGGTGAGAGAAGGCCTTGGAAATTTGGAATCCGAATTTGGTGACACACATGTTATTGGATATTAAGATTGAATTAGGTTGCTCGGATCTAGCTATAGGTTGTGATGTATTTTTAATCATTTTCTTTCTTTCTTCTGGTTCTGTAATAATCTTGTAAAAAAGGAACTCAGGCAGTATTAGTAAAGGGCATGGGAGGGGTTTACTTTATTGCACAAAGGGTAGATACCATGCCTATAGGTTAATGTTTTTAATCACCTAGATACCATGTCTATAGGTTTTCAATGCTTTAACTCAATCATCTAGATACCATGCCTATAAGATTTAATATTCTGCCATATTGCAAATCATTAGAAATCCTGCCTATAAGATTTAATGTCCATGTAACAAGAGCATATAGAGATCATGCCTATAGGAAATGCATAAACGTTAGGTAAACGGTAGGGTAATCGAATACTCATTCCTTTACCAGTTCAATAATAGTAACAAGTCTTAAAAAAATCAAGATCTATATATCATGCCTATAGGAGTCTAAACTCGCCTAATCTGTGTTTAAGTAATAACAACCCTGTTAACTGGCCTTTAAACGTCTTAATAAAAAAGTTTTCAGTACCACTCTTCCAAACCCGCCTGCTTTAAAACTCTTATAAATCTGTAATGATCTCAAGTTTTTTCCAAACTTGCATCTTTCTTCTAAAAACAATGCCTTTAAACCTTCTGCCTAAATTTCTATCCATCTCTTGAAGCGATCTTTCAAAACAGATTTTCAACTCTTTCTTTTTAAATATTTGCACCTTTTCTTAAAACTCTTTTTACATTTCTCCTGTGTCTTAATCAAATCAGTCTGTTAATTCTCAAACTCATCTCTGAACTTCTGTAATTTTCAATCCTCTGTTTTAAACTCTTCTGCATTAGGTCCTTTTCTGAAAACAGTGCTTTTTCTAAATGACTCGCTTAAAATACCTCAATTTTTGACAATTGGATCCGGGTTGCCTAATGCAGACTTTTTATCCAACTCTATGTGTTAAACTAGTCCGTCCGCCGTTAAATTTAATTTAAAGACCAAATCGGTATGTGCAAGGCATGCTAAACCATGTGTTGTCTGATTTAAGGGGTCTTACGTGAGCCTTATATGCTTGTTTGTCAACTCCCTATTATTTGCTATTTGTTTTGGTTGTCGCCACTAGTATTTTGTCCTTTTAAACCCCATATATGCCCCTACCCCTTTCCTTCCTTTTAGGATTAGAAGTCCGAATACCCCGAGACTTATAGGTTGGGACGGGTAATAGCATGCAATAGGTAACGAGACTAATCGCATTTAAATACCTTAAAGGGGTGGGAAGGGTAGAATATGGATATGATGACCGGTGCGCTAATATCTCGTGCGACCCCTCTTTTGAGGAGTGATTGCTGGTACTGCATTGATGTGATCCATATTGTATTAAACCTAGGACCTCCTTTCTTTTCTTTTCCTTAAGTGCTTTCATTTCTTTGCATCAACTCCTTTTCTAAAGACTGTCTATTCTTCCCTTTTCTTTTCAAAGTTTCAAACTTATTTGTAACTATTATGTGTAAACCTTACTTGCTTTTTTCTACTCCTTTAAAGTCACAATTAAGCATGGCCGGGAACACACTAGTGGATCTTGAGGGATGCCTAACACCTTCCCCTCGAGATAATCTCAAGCCCTTACCCAAACTCTGATTTTCTTTCAAATCTTCTTCTTTTTCTTTGAAGTGTCCTAATGCACTATAATCATTAGGTGGCGACTCTTCAAATTCCATAACCCGATTCCTCAAAAGGGAATAAGAGTTGTTTTGTCCATAATGTCGTAAACCCGATTTCTTTCTTTTAGAAGGGGGAAAAAGGGGGGCGTCGACACCGGGTTATGCCGGGGAGGTCCACGGGTTATGCCGGGAAAGTCATCGGATTATACCGGAAAAAAAGAAAAAAAAATCCTCGAGTTATGACGGGGAGGTCCACCGGTTATGCCGGAAAAGTCATCAGGTTATGCCAGAAAAAAGAAAAAAGGTTCTCGAGTTATGCGGTGAGGTCAACGGGTTATGCTAGAAAAGTTCATCGGGTTATGCCGGAAAAGAAAAAAGTTCTCGGGTTATGCCGGGGTGGTCCACGGGTTATGCCGAGAAAGTTCATTGGGTTATGCCGGAAAAGAAAAAAAAAAGTCCTCAGATTATGTCGGGGAGATCCACGGGTTATGCCGGAAAAGTTCATCGGGTTATGTCGGAAAAGAAAAAAGTCCTCGGGTTATACTGGGGAGGTCCATTGGTTATGCTGGGAAAGTTCATCGGGTTATGCTGGAAGAAAAGAAAAAAATCTTCGGGTTATGCCAGTGAGGTCCACGGGTTATGCCGGGAAAGTCATTGGGTTATGCCAGAGGAAAAGAAAAAAGTCCTCAGGTTATGCTGGGGAGGTCCACTGGCTATGCCAGGAACAACTAGGGAATGGGACCCTATGCTAGAAAAGGCCTAGCTAGAGATTGGAGACCCTATGCTACTATGATTTGGGATTTTTCTTCTTCTTCTTTTATTTTTATTTCATTTCTTCATTTTTCAATTCATTTTTTTTTTTGCTTATTTCATGGAATGAGTAAATGTGGGAAAAACTTGGAGGGGACTTCCTTTTTTATGTATTGTTGCTGCAAAGTTGTTTCTAGCACTTGCGCATTTTTTTTTTCTTTTTGGTTGCACCTACTTTTTGCACGGTTGCTTTGGATTGCACCTGTTTCATTTTTTTCAAACAAAGAACAGTTGTTAGTTTGAAAAGGTGGTTGGTTTTGTGGCCTTGATTGTTTTTGATAGCTTGATCTCGGCCCAGCTTCTTTAATGAGGATCTCAATTGCAACTGCTCGTTTCCTGAGGACCAATTTCATTTCTGACCCTGGAGAACCTCTAGCTTTTTTTTGGTTTCTTTTTTTTTCAGACTTTGCCATGGCGGTTTATCGCGCAGGACACAAGCTTTCAACTTATTTCGCCTTTGTGGGCCTTTCCTTTTCGACTTCCTTTTCTTCTTCCTCTTTCTCTCTTTTTTTTTATTTTTTTTTCAACTTCGGAGCATTAGGGAACTTTTTGTTCCTCAAACTTTGTCGCAATGGCTAGGCACGGGGACTTAACATTTTTCAACTTTATTTCGCCTTCAAATGCCTTTCATTTCTGGCTTCTTTTTTCCAACTTTAATTTCAGAGCATTTGGGTACCTTGGCTTTTCAAACCTTTGCCGAGACCGTTAGCCACATGGGACTCAACCTTTTCAATTTCATTTTCCTTTATAAGCACTTCAATTTGATTTTCTCCTTCTAAGAGTTTTGATTTCAAAGCATCGGCCGCCATAGCTAGTCGGGGTCGACTTGATGCCCCTGGCGAGAATTGGTGCCTTTTTGCACATTAGCTCGTGTCAAACGAAAGCCCTGTAAATCAATCTTGACATCCCTTCTTTGTCTTAGTTTTGGAACAGTGTTAGACCGAAAGCGATTCAAAGAAAACAAATAATGGAATGGAGAATGAATTTAAAAACAAGAAGTGTCCCTTTTAGGGAAAGGAAAGAAGGACTTATCTGGAGTACATGCGGACTTCAATGAACATGACATGCCTATTGGACTGGATGCCTGATCTGTGTAAACCGTCTGGCTCTCAAAAATTCATCACAACATTTGCCTAAAACTAAAGAAACCTTTCCAGGACTTTGTCGATGCTGATGGCTGTAAGGATCCTCTTTTCGATCAGGGGTACCCTTTGCGGGTTTTCATGAGATGACCTCTCTCATTTCTCTACTCACCATCGCCTTATAGTTCTCTTTGCGAGTTTTCACTAACATGACTCTCTCATTTTGATTTCTTTGCTTACTGTCGCCCCACGATGCCCGTGTGGGTTTTCACCAGTAAGACTCTCTTATTTTATTTGTCTGTTTACCATCGCCTTACGGTGCATATGTGGGTTTGCACCAATAAGACTCTCTCATTTTATTTCTCTCATTTTGTTGTATCAGATCCAAGTAGATAAATTCTCCGATCTTTGAACACTCTCACCGATTGATCGGAGGGACTTGAACATAATTTGGGGTAAAAAGAGTTTGGATGGAATTACAACTTTGGAACCTTTCTGGCGAACCGTCGCCGAAGCATTATAACTTTTGCCCCAGTTTCACTTTTTGGGGGGATATGGATTTTTATTTTGGTGTGACTGAACCCAGAGAGAGGCTGCCTACGTAAAAGAGGGTAATCAAAGAAGAGTAACTGGCTCAAAGGGTTTGCAAAAGGTTGATAGTGTTTGGGTAGAGAGAATAAAAACCTTCTTCATCCCAACCGGAGAACATTTATGTTATATGTAGGATCCAACATAGTACCTTTTGGCTGCATTTGCATTGACAGTTATTTTAGAATATTTCCTTCGATGTGTCCCAAGTACAACGTTCTCTTTTGGCAATATTCTTGTTGCAATGTATGGACCTTTCCAATCTGGAGCCAATTTTCCTTCATCTATTCCAACTCTTTGGTTTTATTTCCTTTAAACTTAATCTCCATTATTCTTGATTCATTATTTCGTGGACTGACAGCATTTCAGGATCCGGGGATGAAGTCCGCAAGCATGTCATGTTATTGAAATCTACATTTAACAAAACTAAAAAGACAATAAGAAAGAAAAATAACAAGATTAAGAAAAGAAATATTCCTGGACAATGAAATATTAATTTCATTTGATTTTTGTTTTTTGAATTTTTTTTTTTTTGGAGATAGAAGAGTTTACATCGGTAAGTAAGACAATAAAATAAAACATCTAGATTACACCCTGAGATAATCCGGATGCAGAAAGGATAGCAAGACTGGCTACCAAGACTCCCGTCTGATGGGAAACTTTCATGCTTAGCGACCATTTTTTTGGCTTTTCTTCTGTCTCGGCAATGGCTGCAATAGCCTTCAGTGCCGGATCAAATTCCTCATCTTCACAAATCATTCTGACAATTGGCGCGATGATGTGGGAAGGCAACAGCTTGTTGATTACATTAGGAGCTTCTTCATCCCGAAAATCAATTCTTTCAGCTACAATCCAATCTTCAACTGCCTTTTCAGGGTCCAACAGTCCTCCATATTGTGTCCTACTGCTCCAAAGTGGTATTCACATTTAGCATCATCTCGGTGCGAGGGGACTCGGGGTTTGGACGATTTGGGGCTACTGGCTCCAGCAGACCTCGCCTGACTAGCTTTTGGAACAAGCCCAAGTATGATTCACCAACAGGGGGTGAAGTGATTCCTTTTAAAAGGCTCTTTTGGGCGAGGATTGTACTGGGAAACATTTGATTGGGGATTATATGGAGCTTGGTAAAGATGGGCATTTCTTGGAGGTAGAGCTCGGCTTTGTGTATAATGTTTGGCCGCGTGCAGGGTTGCGCGTTCATCACCGCATACCAACAAAACCAACCACCTGAACAGTACCTAACTAATTTGGTCACACCACAACCTTGTTAGTTTTGAGATATTTAACATATAGGAAATTGCACGTTTGGATGCAATGCACCTAACAGTTAAAGCTTCTACCATGTGTTTGCACAGTTGCATATTTTCATCCCAGCCTTAACTAACTCTTTCAGTATGTGACTCTTTTCTTTTATATCTGCCTTTCTTTAATCACTCTTGATGAATTTTTTTTTTCATTTCGTTTTTGCCGCTCTTTTATTTTTGGCACTCTCTTTTTCTCTTTTTTGTTTGTCACTCTTTATTTCTTGTCGCTCTTTTTTTTTCACTCTTCTCCTTCTTTTTCACTCAATTTTTTTTAAGTTTATTTTATCAGTCAACTAGTTCTATGGCTATCATTGAATTCGATGGGGAATCAGATCTTTGCGTAGTTCAGGAAGATTTGGAATTAAGTAAACTAACTCTTCTTTTTTTTTTTTATAAAACTCAGACCATGAAAGCTTTAAGGCAAAAGAAAAATATTTTTTGACTTTTTTTTTTGGATTTTGTTTCTTTTGGAATTTTCTAAAAAAATGCTTTAAAAGAAGAAAGGGATTTTTTTTGGATTTTTGATTTTGATTTTGATTTTATTTTTGAAAGAAAGAGTTCTAAAAATTCCTTTTCTTTTGATTGGAACTTTGGGAATTTCAAAAGTAAAATAGAATATTTTTGTTTGAATTTTCATTTGTTTTCTCTTTTTCTAAAGAAGAAAGAAAATATTTTTGGATTTTGGCAGTTGTCTCTTAATTTTCTAAAGAGGGGATTTTTTAAGAAAAATGTTTTAAATTTCTGAGTTTTTATTTATTTACAAAAGTACTTCTAAAGAATAGCAAAAATATTTTTTGGACTTCAATTTTTTTGAATTCTTTTTTTCTATTGACTTTTATGAAAGAAAGACATCTAAGGAGTATTTTTTTTTTTAATTTTTGTTTCTGAATTTCTTTTTTGGATTTTGTTTTTGGAAAAATTCTTCAAAATGAAGGAAACTCGTATTTTTGAATTTTGATTTTTATTGATTTTCCTTTTTTCGTATGAAATACATTAGAAAGAAGGAAACCATTTTTGAGATTAAAAAACTTCTTCTTTTTTTTTGAATTTTTTAAGGAAAGATTTCTAAAGAAGGAACTAAAGGAAAATATTTTTGGGTTTTTGAAAATTGGAGTCCGAACTAATGAGGTTTGCATATGTATCTCACATCGGTGAGAATCAGACCCGCGTAGTTCGAGCAGTTTTGATGGAACACGGAAAACATGGCACTTGAAATTTTTCGGCTTATTTTGAAATGACTTTTTTTTTTCTTTTTTCCTGAATTTTGACAGAGTTTCAGGATTTTAAAATACCTACTTCTCACTCTTGTTTTCTTTCTTTTCTTTCTTCCAGTATTATAGAAGCCAATCAACATGCAAGCCTAAACAAATAGATATGCAAGTAACACGTAAGATGCATCAGGATCGTCTTTTAATTTGGATACACCTGTCCTAGACGGACCCAACCCCTGTGTTGAGTCCCCAAAGTCAAATGTACATGATGCAAACAACGTTCCTACTAGTGATCCGACATGAGGCTTTGTTATACTAGGTTTTAAAAACCTGGGTGTATTGTTCTAGACCTGGCTTACCGGAGCGAACAGCTAAATCCGAGGGTGTCAGTGTACCGGGAATACAGAAGCTTCACTGGCTTTGCAACTTGTCCGAATCTCATTCTAAATTTGGGATAAGACTCTAACAGAAAAGACGTTACGCGAAGTGCACACTTCCCAGATGATTTAGAAGACTCGGAGAGAAGAGAGTTCCGTAGCAATTTATATACAGTCCAAACAATATCAAAGCGGTCAGCGGCATCTAGCACATTAGGCTCAACATGTAAAAATCATATAAAACAAGCCAATTATAATAGTTATTCTAAGCTCGAATTCTTAAATCCTAAACTGAAGTTCTGGGTTTGGTTCCCTAGTGGAGTCGCCATAGCTGTCACACCTCCTTTTTGCCCACTCGAATGTGGTATAAGAGAGTTTTCCCAATTTAAGTGACATTATTCGAAATGAGATTATTTATTCAATTTTTTTTCAGAGTCGCCACATGGGATCGTTTATTTGGTGTCCCAAGTCACCGATTTATTTTGAATCCCAAATCAAGAAAATTCGACTTTCCTTTTGAAGTTTGCATACCAGTTCTGAATAAGGAATTCTGCTAACCCGAGGGAAGGTATTAGGCACCCTTCGATTCCGTGGTTCTAGAACGGTCGCTTAAACTATCATAATTGACTTATTATCTGATTTTATTACATGTTTTAGCCTATGGTATATTTTAACTTATTAAAACCGCTTTTAATTATTTTTAAGGAAGATTTTAATGTAATCTAAAATACGTCTTTGGACCACGTCACATGAAATGCACCCACAGTCTGCGACATATTTTATTTAACGTTGTTTAGATTTGGATTTGGGTCACATGAAATGCACACCCGAGTTTAGGAAAGTAATTTCTAAAAATAGCGTGCCTAAAGCAACTACGCACTTTCAACTTTGCGAGGGCCATGGAAAATTCAACTAAATGGCAAGCCTCGATTTCTAAGGATTCATATAATAATTAAGTGAGGGCCATGCATTTTGAGATTTTATTTGGCATGGCACACTTTGATTCCAATTTTAAAAGGAAGCTCAAACTAAGACTTGGAGGGCCATAAGCTATTTGTGTTATTTAATATGGCTCACCTTCACTAATTAATAAACCTAAATAATTTACTAAAAACTAAAGGAAACTTCTACTTTATTCTAAAGCGAGATGCTCAAGCTCAATTGATGATCGAGGGATTTGCACTTGAAAACGGATCCAATCACTCCGAGGATGATTTGGTCCAGCATCAGTCTTTAATTGAGGTAGCTGATCCGAGAAAGAAAACAGGCCCATGCATGAATAACGTAAACAAAAATCCTATTCGAAAATGCCTTCTGACTTGGGCATGGAACGAGCCCAAATTTGGTGCAAGAGTGGACTAGAATTCGAGTCTGAACGGAGCCAAATCAACTTGGGCATAAAGAGGCCCTGGGATCCAAATGGCCATCCTAAAGTCCAAACTCAAAGTAATTTTACTTGGTTTCAGTAGTGAACAAGCAAACCATTAATTACTTGAAATATCCAAATACGTAAAATTTAAGCAACATTTAATTGAACATTTTAAAGTTGATGGTATAATTTCCATACATAATCAATTTATCCAATAATCAGCACACTAGCATGATTCCCAAATACAAAATACATATATTAGCATATGCTCATCTCTATCCCATTACCCCACCTTAAATCCTCATTCCAAATGACTTTAAATCAACAGTTAACTTTCTATATGCGGTAAAATCAGAGGGCCTGATTTCCCACTAATAAGCCATCTTGGGGAAGAGCCTCGAAACCCCGAGGACATGAAGCCACAACTTAGTCCTCTCCCTCGGGGCTGGTCAAGGCCCAATTTGAGTCCAGGAAAAAGAGGGGAAGCTCCCAAGACACACGGTTGAGTCTGACAAGGCCGGCCTATCCAGAGCCTACACTGAGGCATAACATCAAGCCATCCCATCTCCGTATTTTATAATTAAATATACATGTATTTGCAACTGAGTTCCCCTCCTATATAAAGGGGACTCACCCTACCTTGTAGTACAGGACTGATGTTGCTCCACTTCTCCGATAAGCAATAATATCTCCCTCTATCTCTTTCTTCTAAGTTAACTATGTTCTTCGACCCCGAGGCCGCCCTAGCATTTTATTGTTCTTTGTTTGTTCTTTGTCATTTAGCTCAAGATTGATGGTATAAAGCCTTGTATACATATACTTATCTGTTATCCCCTTCCCGACTACCCTCGATGAGATTACCTCCGATAGGCCCGAGGTAGGCTCGAGGCCTGGCCCCGAGGAATCTACTGGCTTGTTCTAAGCCCGGGAATGCCCCCTTACTGGTTTGATTATTATTTTGGCTAGCTTGATCTTTACTGTTTTACTAGCACTAATCACCCTTCCAAACTAGCTCGCTTAATAGATCACATATTTTTAGAATCCCATTTATAAATATAATTTTTGTTACCATTTTCACGGTAAACAGTTTGGAGCACATCGTGGGGCTAAAAATAATAGTGATTATTTTCTTGCTAGTTTCGTCACTCAAACACACGATATCTCTCACACTATTTCTTGCCCAAGACCTTTCAATTTTAGGTTAATGATCAGCTCAATAAGGGAAATCGAGGACGATAACCCCAAAAATTGCACGGAAAATAATGTGGCCATCATAACGGCTGGCGCGACAATGTATCGAAATCTATCCGAGCGGATACGGATTCATACATTGCACAACGGGGTAACGAAGTCTTTCACTTCTATGGCGGCACGCAACATGCTAACCGATAGGAAACCAGAAAAATCCCAGACCCAGTAGAAGTGGAAGTTGATCTTCGTGTTATTTTTGAAATGTTGCAGGAACAACGTTTGGCTATCTCTTAGCAACATAGCCTCTCGAAAACTTTTGATGTGGTAGCACCCAAAAAATCTACTCGCTCCGAGCCAGTATCCAAGGTATCGGGCAACGACGAACCAATGACCTATCCTGTAATGGTAAGGATGCTAGAGGACATTATCGAAAAGATCGACTCACGATTGCGGAGACTCCTACAGCAACCGTCTCCCGAAGATACGATCCCGGGACTTATTTTGCCAAAGTTAGAAACAATGAAATTCCCTCGGGATGACAGGACCCCAAGTCCTCACAGGTACATCACCACTCACGCACGCCCGTTCAAAAATGACGACCGCCAAAATGGAGAACTCAGGCCCGTCCCGATAAAGGGATTTGAAGAAATTCCCCAGAAGAAACAACGACGCGGCACCATTATTCGATATCTAATCTCGGGGACCTGCTCACTATACTAACACGATCCGTGGAAGCACACGCCAACGCCATCAAAATAATGCCAACAACAAGTCGGTAGCCTGAAGACGACACCTTTGAGGAACCCCCAATGGTGCCAGATTCAACATGATGCAACCGGCAAGTAAAACTCGCTCGATAGAGCCCGACTTCAACGTTGCAATTCCAAGCATACTGGTCACCATAAGTGAAACCGGGAACTCCCGGTGGCTCGGACCTATTTGACCAAAACCCCTCCAAGGAAACCATGGCCCACCACGAGAGTCGCAAAATGCTCAGAGTTACAGACCCAAGAGAGCAGCAACTACGCCATCCAACAAAGGTGACCAGAAAGCATCGCCAAGCAAGCGAACCCGGATCCAGCTCAACGGACAAGGGGAAATCAAACAAAGCAAAGCCAGCAAGTTGTGGGATATCGTCACAACCGTTAAAGTATGGTGGCACCCCGCTAAGATCCATAGAGCATAGAGTGCAAGTGCCCGTCGCCAGAAAGGGATGATCTCGAGGAATACTCCCCAAGGACAACCTCTTGCTCAATAAAAAAGACGTTGAGACTCCACCTTAGCATCACATTAACGTATTGGTAATCCCTCCTTTCGTTCGAGCGTATTTTCAAATAAAACATACATCAATGATTACAGGTGTATCAGGCAAAGTTGTACCGACAATGTCCGGCCAAAGCCAATAAGACAATCTGGACCAATGCCGCCCTCATGCCGAACCGCTAATATGTCCCCAATGGCGGTTGCCACAACATCCAAATCGGTCCCCCTGTGCGGTCCGCCCGAGCTCGGGCTAATAGGTCGGGTGACGCAGGATGCAGATGCTTTGTATAGACAACGGCGAAGACGTCACCCAGGACGCAATTTTGGCCCTATTCCCCCAAGGGTGTGAAACTCCATGACAGATGCAGAGCCAAAGCATCTGGCCACAAGCAACAGAAGGGGATTCCTCACCTTACACCCACGGTCGGCGTTACCCTCAAATAAGGTCAAAGGGTAAGAGCACTCGTGTCTTCGGCCCGGCCTGGCCAGACAAGGAATACGACTGCCGAGGGGCATACTCCCAAGAACGCAGCATCCTTTTTCATTTTTTCCTTTCTTGTTGCTAATCTGTACGTAGGCAGGCAGCCAAGGCATTCAGTAGTTCTGGATCCTGCTCGAGGATCCGCGGCCGCCATAGGGCCGCCGAAAATTCTTTCCTCGATCGGGTTTCTGTCAGGAAGAGGGTTCCGCCAATAAGATTATTAGTAGAACTGCACGTCCCCAGGGAAGGGACCTAACAAGTCCGCGATCTCTCTCTCTCTATTTTCCAATATTGAACCATACAAGCACATCGGACAATCAGGAGAGTCACATCCATGTAGACCAGACTCACGGCAATAGAACAACATGTATTTACAACTTATATTTTCACCAAGCAATAAAGAATATTTTCCAAGCATTTGACGCCTCGAAGAGAAATATTTTAGCTTATCCTCAGCAAAACACCTCTACATCAAATGCGTCCCTAAACGCTTGGAGACTTAATCAATTCGGCACCCTAGCGACCCCAGGGTCGGGGTTCTAAGCTCACAAAGCCCTCACGATATGGCCCCAAGACTACAAAGGCAGTATTCAGGCCTAGAATGATCCAATATATTTAGAGATTCACCATGAGCAATTCAACAACTTGCGCAATGCCAGGGTCGGAACTCTGGGCTCACCAAGCCTTCGAAAAATAGCTCCGAGCTCACGTGAAGTTGTCTTCAAACGAACTCGATGACTTGGAGACTGTCGCCAATCACCACGCACTGGAAAATTCACAATTGTAAGACCCTAACGGGCAGCCTCCGTAAAACTAGATCTATTCTCCATAAACTGTAAGACCTCAACTGGCATGGCAAACTATAAGACCTCAACAGGCATGGCAAATTGTAAGACCTCAACAAGCATGAAACACCTCGTAGTTTAGGCTATACATTGCATTTGTAAGAATTTTTAAAGGGCATACCCTCGGAGTAGATGCCTAAAGTTGTTTCTCGGGATCAAAAAATGGCCCCGGACAAACAGACACGACTCCGGTCGAAACAGCTGCTACAACCAAAAAACACGACTCGAAGACGCTCGACTGTTGCTAAAAAATCCTCCGAATCTACTTCGGAAAGAACCGGTTAAACACAGGCTTCCCTCAATAGGCAAAAAATGAGTCCTGACCATGTGGGCTCTAAAATTGCAAAAGCATCGATCTACTCGACCTATGGGCTAAGAACCTTTCGAGGTGCTCAAAACATCACCTACTATGACTTTAAATCGAGGTTCTTTTAGAACCGACAACAGGTCAGTTATAATAATCAAATAAGACCTTAACGAGAGGAAACAAAGCCTACAAAAAGCCTACGGGCCTCACATCAAATAGCGTAAGTGCCATTGTCGCCGACTAAGCAAGCCTCCGGGCCTCACCGAAAGGTCTCTACAACCATCAGCTTGAAAATTGACAACTTGAGGATTAAAGCGAGCTCAAATCGTAACCCGATTCGGAGACCGGATCCAAAATAGTTAAATTAAGCAAAGCCTCCATGCCTCATATCAAAAGGTCTCTATGACTAAATAACGTAAGTTCCATTGCCGTCGGCTAAGCAAGCCTCCTGGCCTCATATCTAAAGGTCTCTACGACCAAACAATGTACGTACCACTGTCGTCGGATAAGCATGCCTCCGAGACTCATACTAAAAGGTCCCAATAGCCAAGCAACGCGGAAGGTCACTATCGCTGGCAAAAAACTTAGATGAGATTTAAGGGTCGATTACAACTCGAATCACAGACGCGACGCGGAGACTGAATTCGAAAAATTGCAAAATGCCCCAGGATAGAGAATGGAAGTCATTATCATCAGCCCGAATGGGCTTGAGGGTAAAATAAGCCCGATTCAGGATCCTGACTCGGAGACTGAACCTTAGGGCAATTAAATCACCATACGCTTAAAAGCACAGCCCTGATGATGCTATCAACAGTCGTGACAAATCCCCAGTCCACATGCCCGCAAAAATGCTTCGATCCAGGAGCATATACAGTCATCACCCTCTACCCATGAAGGCGGCAAAAAGCCAGAAGGCCAATCAAAGTTCGAGCCATAGAACAGCTTAGTGACCAATCCCATAAACCAATCTACACGATCAAGAGCAACGACAGAAAAATGGTACAAAAAGAATAACGCTTTGAAATTATCCTTACATTACATACGACAAAAGCATTCTCTACCTACAGGAACGCTCCGCGCCGTAGACCAAGCTACAAAATAGTAGGAGCTATATTTTGTGCCGAGAGGCTACAACCCGTCAAGATCGCCCTCTGCAATGCCCGCGAGGAGTGACCGAGCATCGCGCTCGTCTGCCCTTGCTTGAGCCAATTCCTCCGAGAGGATAAAGTCTCTCACTCCAACTTTCTCGAACACTTCTCTCCGGGATAGTTAGAACATATTCATCGATCCTCTTCTCATGATCAATGTCTTGACTCAACTCGGATTGGGCATCAGCAGCATCCTTTATGCAAATCATCATCTTATGATCCGCCCTGGTTAGGCTCAGTGCCGCTTCCGCCCCGGCGTCAACTATCTCGCCCCTAACCTTCGAGAGGTCAGACTCTAGTTTCTCGATCATACCCGCTTGAACCTTGGTGTTACTTCGGTATATGTTGAGCTAGGCCTCGAAGACAGGAATCTTGGCTGAAGCACTCACCTCCTCCAAGGCTTGAGCCCGCACTTGGCCTCTTAGTTCCTCGCAGGCTACCCAGACATGGTTCACTTCACCCTTAAGGTACTCCTAGGCCTCTATCTTTTTCTGCAACTAACACAACAAGAAGAAGTTATCCTTAAAAATTAAAAAGAAGCAAAGAATGCACTACGGGAAATTACCTGCTCCATCAAATAGCTCTCATAGTTCGAGCTCCGATACGCCTCATATCGCCAATGTTGTAGCTCAACTTCTTTCTCCTTGCAAAGAAGCCTAAATCCCTGGAACTTGGCCTTTTGAAGAAGCAACTCGGACTTAAGCCTATTATAGGCCTGCGCATCAAAGATTCAATGAGGGAAGAAGACGCGGGGTATGAGAGAATTATGCACGAACTCACCACAAAGTGAAGATGGCAAGTTTTCTCCAAATAAGAACACACTCCTGATAATACCGCTCTCACAACCCCGAAAGAACCGACTCTAGACATAACATGCTCATTCGAGGGAGCCGCTCACCGAGAAATAGGTACGCCAGGGACAGCCGACTGGAGTGATGCCCCGTCCTCAGAAATACAAGCCCAGCCAACGCCACTAGAAGCTCCTTCGCATGATGGGTCTTGGGCCCTTTTGCTACTGCCGTCTCTCGGCTCGAAAGCCGGCGATTCCATCTTTTCTCCAGGAAAACGCTGCCTCGCCCGAGAAACCGCCTGATATCTACAAAAACAACGCATCCAGCATAGATGAGATGGGAAAATGGCGCTTCAGGAATATATCGGCAAAAGGAAAAAGCAACATACGCACATACCTTGATGGTCCACTCCCCACCTGATGCGAGACATAGCTCGCCACCTGCTTCATCGCAAGACAAATGGGTCACCAGCCTCCGAACCGAGCCGGGAAAATCGTGAACTTGGCCCGGTGCCCACGAAGTTGCTGCAACAAAGGGAATAATACTGATTACTTGGCTGATTTTTGCTATGAACAAAAACTGAAGGAACGGCAAAGCACCTCACTCACGTGCGTAATTCCACCCTTCGGGGAACGTCAGGAACTCCATAGGGATGACATCGGTCGTCCTAACTCAGACAAACTAACTGGTCTAACCTTGATCTCCACCTTCATCATCGTCAACAATGAAGGATGTGGGCGAGCGATGCCTCAAGATTAGTAGTCCTCGATGGTGGAAAGGCCGATACAGTTTCCGATGAGATGGTCAAGCATGAACTCAAGTCCGTCTTTCTCCATAAAAAATCTCATCATCAGCACCGTCCGCCAAAGCGATAGATGAATTTGGACCAAGGTAACCCGATACATCAAGAAAAAGTCGAGCATGACCTTATCAAGAGGGCCAAATGCAAAAAGGTATAGGTTCACGCTCAAGAACCCATCAGTAGAGTCCGCGATGCCTTTATGAGGGGAAAACACCCATAATGTCATCCCCTCGCTCCATCCACAGTATCGCCTTGCCATCTCGAGGTATTCCTCTCTCATAAAGGATGCTGTCTCCAGAGCGAAGCCCTTCGACTCTCCAACACCAAGAATGGCATCCCCCATCCTTTGCCTTAGCGATTCTGAAATGGTCACCGTGACCGAAGCAGAACCAACGAAGTAAAGCAAAGAAGCACATACGCTTTTCACACTTTAAAAGATATGGGGCCCTATGTCAAGACGGAAGAACAGCTGCCCAAAAATAGCGAAGTCTCATGAAGAAACCGAAGATACACCTCTTACATACAAAAGGAAGTGGCAAAGTCACCTACCAGATGTGCACTCCAGGAAACCAAGGGCCTCGATGCGGATGGACGGGTCAATACACGGCCCAGGAAACATCCTCCAATGGACGACCAAGCTCAAGGATCCACGCAAATCTTCTCCATGCTCCAGGTAGTGTTTCACATTTGGAACCTCCGTCCGCCAAGAAGTAGGGTCACAATGAGCTCCATGGCGCTGATGCCAGAAGCGAGGCACACGCTCGGGATTGTGATTCCTTCTTCGGAAGAGAAAACCCGAAAGCTCTGATCCCTAAAGCTCGACGAGGACCCGAGGAATCGCCCTGCCCATAGGCAAACTCCTCGAACGGAAGCCAACCTTACACTCTTTGAAAGAGTTGTCCACATCAAAATCAACAGGACCCACCGAGACGTCCAAGGATGACCTTTATCCGGGGTATTGTTCCCGGAGGCCCCAAAATTTGAGATGCAAAATCTCTAAACAAACCAGCACGCCCCGACAGCTCGAGCCTATCCGGTCGGTCCCTCATCAAGACAAAGTACAACAAAAAAGAAAGTAGGAAAAAATCCTTGTCTATCTGCTGGAAATCAGAACAAGCTATCACGGCAAGCTAAAACGGCGCATAAACAAAGCAAAGAAGCGCCAAAGTTCAAAGCAGTGCCTAAGTGTAGGCAACCCCTCAGCAAAAATCTATCTCGTACGTATCTAAAGGAAGCTATCCGCATCGAAAATCAAAGGGGACCCCCTAGTACCCGAAGCTGGCCTTCATCCAGGATAACATCCTCGAAGGCCCCAAAATTCGACACATTATCTCCATGCAATTCAAAGGGCCCCGGCAGCCCGATTCTATCCAATCAATCCAGGATTGCCCCAAGGTATAACGATGGCCTCGAAAGAGAGCCATGTCGATCAGTAAAGAAGCGGACATGACGCTCCCACTCAAGTCAAATATCAGCAGTCAAGAAGTAAAAGAAGGCATTCAAAGGGCCTCGAGGGGTATGAACACATGTCGTTACTAGGCAAAAGTCAAAAGCAAAAGTCAAAGGAATATATTCATGTTCACAAAAGTCCATGTACAACGGCCCCGAGGTGTTATGGCATACATTTTCAAAAGCCCACGAACGGTCTCTACATAGAAGTAAAGAAGATGACAAGAAGGGCCCATCCTTCTCCTTATCTTCTACTTCATAGTTGCCTTTGTGCAGGGCGGTGACCAAGGTAATCAGGATGATATCCCGGCTCAAAGACTCCGAGGCTTCAAAATGTCCATTGCGCTCTTTTCCTTTGATCGGATTTTTTTATCCCGAAATGGGTTTTTTACCAGTAGAGGTTTTTAACGAGGCAACGTCGACGCTCTTCCCAGGAAGGCTCTAGCAATCCTACGGGACTTTTATTACAACCAGACCGATGCCGCAAAATGACAGTGTATTGAGCATGAATCTATGATATATGCCATCTATCACAAATGATTGTGCCATGGTTCGAATCGTCAGTGTAATGTCGCCATGAGGAGCTCGAGGAGTCAATGGTCATAGTCGTTTCCAATTGCTTCGTTCTATGAAACGCAGAGACTATCTGTACGTGGTGAAATCAGAGGGCCTGATTTCCCACTAATAAGCCATCTCAGGGAAGTGTCTTGAGACATCGATAACATGAATCCACAGCTTAGTCCTCTCCCTCGGGGCTGGTCAAGGCCCTATTTGAGGACAGGTGGAGGTCGAGGCCAGGACAAAGAGAGGAAGTTCCCAAGATACGTGGTTGAGTCTGACAGGGATGGCCTATCCAGAGCCTACGTTGAGGCATCGTATCAAGCCATCCCATCTTCGTATTTTGTAATTAAATACACATGTATTTGCAACTGAGTTCCCCTCCTATATAAAGGGGACTCACCCTACCTTGTAGTAGAGGACTGATGTTGCTCCACTTCTCCAATAAGCAATAATATCTCCCTCTATCTCTGTCTTCTAAGTTAACTGTGTTCTTTGACCCCAAGGTCGCCCTAGCATTTTATTGTTCTTCGTTTGTTCTTCGCCATTTAGATTAAGATTGACGGTATAAAGCCTTGTATACACATACTTATCTGTTATCCCCTTCCTGACTACCCTCGATAAGATTACCTCCGATAGGCCCGAGGTAGGCTCGAGGCCTGGCCCCGAGGTATCTACTGGCTTGTTCTAAGCCCGGGAATGCGCCCTTATTGGTTCGATTGTTATTTTAGCTTTCTTGATCTTTACTGTTTTACTCCATATTTAGCACTAGTCACCTTTCCAAACTAGATCGGGAATATATCACGTATTTTTAGAATCTCATTTATAAATATAATTGTTGTTACCATTTTCACGGTAAACACTTCCAAAATAAAACATTCTGCTACTCATAATAACATTTGCCTCTAATATAGTTCAATCTATGGACAGTAGTCATGTAGTAACATGAAATCTCTCACAACCTAAGCTTAAACCTCCCCTTCACGACAAACAACCATGCTTCAGAAACCATTTTCAAAGCTCAAAACCTTATTTCCAAAAAAAGATAGTAACCACTGAGTTGGCTGTATCAAAAACCTTTAACTAAACTACTATTAGCTAATTTCATATGATTCTAAGAACAAATATCATGGAAAGAAACTCCATTTAACAGAAAGGCATCACAGCAATTAAGACATGGAGAAATGAGTAAAAGCAATGAAAAATAATCAGACAAAATAGCATAAAAGAAATGTGCAAAAATAAAGTCCGAAATAAAGAACAAGTTCTGATTGATTTTAATAAAGAAAACATGTCTTTCGATCAACATTCAGCACTTCGTTTCCAAATTCCTGGTTCAAAGTAATACCTGGCAATAAAAGGAAACAAGAGAAGTGAAGAATCAGCAGAGCAGCAGCAGAACACAACAATGCAACAGTGTCCAGAATTATCAACTCAAAACAGACTTTAAACCCAAATTCAAGCCATTTTTCCAATCAACAATATCAAACAAAAACCAGCTAAACTTGATTTGGAGACTCTTAGAAATTTTAAAGAACCAAAGGAAACAAAATCTAAAACCAGGAATCCAGTTTTTAGCAAGATTTCAGTGTTTTAAAGCTTGAAAGAAACCCCAGCCATTTTCAACTTTTCAAAATTTTTAGTCTCTAAAATCTCTCCCTTGAACCTCAAGTAAGGATGCCTTTATAGGCAATCTTCTAGGGCAGCAGAAATAAGCTCATTTTTTGCACTCAATACCTTTTGCAATTTTTGTTTTTGCTCAAATACCCTCACTTTAAAATCAGTTTTCCAAAATAACCCCAATCCCAGCTTCCTAAAAGTTTTCCAAGTTTGTTAGGAGAGATTCCCTCACCTAGATTTCCTAATTTACCCCTTAGGATCCCTGTTTTTACCTTAAGAAACCAGACAGAACATGGGTCAAATTGACCCAAATCAATTTGTTATTGGTCTGTATCACCCAGGTTGAATCCCTTTTTGGGCTTTCTGATTTTCAGGACCCAAATCAACATTGAATGTTCAAAACTCTCGAATACTCATTTATAGAGTCTTAAAGACTCGTGAAGTTTGGGCCCAAATAGAAACAAAAATCAAAACACATTCAAATTTAAAACCAGAAAACAAATACTAACTAAACAAATCTAAAACTAACATGCAAGCACGGAAGATTTGAAGAGATGGAAAAAATGGAGAACAAAAAATCAAAAAAATAAATGGAAGAAACAGAAGAAGATGAGAAGTGAACTATAAAAATAAAAATTAAATAACATGAGATAAAGAAAAATACTTAAGAAGTGGTCATGGATAGTGAAAAATCGAAAAGGACCTTCGCATCTTCAAATTTTTGTCCGAGTTTGACCTTAATCGTACGTTTTTGTCAAGAACATACGAATAAAATCAAACTAAACCTAAGTCCTCACTGAAATCTCGATTTTGAAGCTTTTGGGATTTTAGATTTCAGAATTTCGATTCAAAATTCGAAGAGTTTCAGACTGATTTGAGGGCAAATGGTTATGGATTTGGTATGAGGGGGCCATGGGGGTCGTATGGTGTTAATTTGAGGTGGTTTGGGGGTGGCGGCGCCGACTTGGCGGTGGAAAATGGGGCGGTGCTTTAGTTTATTTTTTGTTTGGTCTCTGATGATGGAGATAGGGTGAGAGAGACTATGGGTGTTTGGACAGTTATATATTATAGGGTGCCCAGTTCCGGACCGTTTGACCAAATGAGACCAACCGTCCAGATTGAAAGTGAATGAAACGAGGTCGTTTGGTAGCTAAGCGAGACTGGACCGGGTAAAGGTGGGTCTGGGCTGGGTTTTTGGTCGGTTTGGACGGGTAATAGGTGTTAAACCAATTGGGCTTTGGAATTTAAGGTGGATTTGGCCGAAATCAGACTTCTCTCTTTTGTTTTCCTTTTCCTTTCAATTTCTTTTTAATTCCTTTTTCTTTTAAAAACAAAAATAAAAATAAAATAAAACCTGACTTAATTCCTAAACTAAATTATCCTACCAAATTGAATTAATTAACTCGAATAATTACCAAAACTAATTAAATACCAAATTAAAGGAAAACTAATAAAATTCAAAACTAAAAATTAAACAATGCAAAATAAATCATTTTTTGTGATTTTCCATTTTTGTAAAACACTAATTTACCAATTAATCTAAAAAAATATATAAAATTAAATCTCAAATGCCAAAGTAATATATTTTTTATATTTTTATGAATTAAATAAAATTAAACATGCACACAAAATGCAAACAATCAGGAAAATTCTACAATAATTCCTAAAATAACAAATAATTAAAAGGAAAAAAAATCTAATTTTGGAATTCTGTAGGAGTAATTCTGTGAGGCACAAATCACGTGCTTACAATATATTTTGCAACGGTTGCGTGTTTCATCCCGGCTTTTGTTTGTCTCCCCAATTTATCTTTCTTTTCACCTTTACTCTCCAATGTTTTTCCTCTTATTCTTGTTTCCCTCTCTTTTATTTTTCTTTTTTTCTGTAAGGACCCGTGAAATACCTACTCAAAAACCCGGATCCCGTGGTGCCAAGTTAGGATCATGTGTTAGAAATTAGTAAATATGCTTCGAGGCGAGCAAGCTCGCCGCGGCACGGACCTTTTTGGATTGAATAATGTATTAAAAAGTCAAGAATAAGTTTCCAGAAAAATGCAAGAAATGCGGTCGCATAATCGAAATGCGGACCGCATACCTGCCGCAGAGTGAGGCGGAACGTTAGTTAAAATTGAAGTCAGTTATGCGATCGAAATGCGATCGCATAATCAAAACGCGGATCGCATAGTCGTCACGTATTTTCCTTCGAATTTGCGAAGGTCAGTTCTGCGGTGCACTTTGCGACCGCAGAACATGAATGCTATCATGACCCAAATTCTCGAACCTGGTCGTGATGGTGCCTCTCGTGAAGACAAGGCCAACCAACTAATCCAAATCGCCTTTTTAACAATTCTTAAACATATCGAATAGAAAATACAGCTTAAGTAACGTTGATTAACAATATATATAGGACCCAACTCAGCCCGACCGGGATGTCACAAGTCAGATCATCTAAGATGTAGGAACACAACTACAGAGTCAACTATATATATATGAAACGAAATCTGAAGTTAAAGATGAAGTCCGGTGCCACGAACGCCGGCGGTCACCTTGCTCAGCTACAATAGTATTACCTTCAATCTACTAACAACCTGCTACCGGGTGATCAATACCTGCAACTGCACGCGAGATGCAGGGAGTAAAGTGAGTAATTCCAACTCAGTGGTAATAAGAGTAAATAATGCTGAGAGGCAAAAAATCACGTAAAAGCACTACATCATGCTATAAAGTACGATACAACTCTTACGAGAATCAGTAGTTCCATGAAAATCCTTTTAAAAATATATGAAATATAATGCTATCTCAAGCAGTAAAATCAATTATACCATAAAAACCATAAGGTATCAGTTCATTCTCTTTCTAAAATAGTGGAAACAACAATTTCAACAATTTAGGAACAATCAAAAGTTTGCCCCTCGGGCTCAATATCAAACTCTCAGTATAGTATCAGCCACACTGGCTCACTCCCAACTCACCAGCACACAACATCAGCCCCTCTGGCTCACTCCCAACTCACCAGACAAACAACATCAGCCCCTCGGGCTCACTCCCAACTCACCAGACACAGACAACATCAGCCCCTCGGGCTCACTCCCAACTCACCGGACACAGATAACATCAGCCCCTCGGGCTCACTCCCAACTCACCAGACACAGACAACGGCCTCTCGGGCCCACTCCCAACTCACCTGGGTACCCTGCGCTC